>PVHX01002657.1:0-161993 GCA_004024805.1 Geosciurus inauris | reverse complement strand
CGCCACAAATAAAAAGAAACATCCAAACGGCCTCATGACCACCCTTAAAACTGAAGCAAGCTCAACAGCACCAACAAACTCCCAGAGACGGCCAGAAACAAAGGCAGAGGCTGCTATTCTCAAATGACGCGTCTGGGGTGTGAGACTGCTCCACAAAACGTCAGCACCAAAAATGTTATGCAAACACCAATGTTCAGATAGGCTCTCTCAGCATCATCTTTTAGAAACTGCATGTGAAACCTACAATTACTCAAAAATAGTGTAATTTAAATAAAGCAGGAGGTGGGAACCTGATCGACCAGTTAATGGGGAAACTACCAAGGGGAGGATCCTTAGTGGGCAAAGCAGTCCAGTGCCACCAGTGGCTGCCAGGAAATACTGCGAAGACAAACGGACCATCGCAAAAGGAGCTTGGTGTCCTGGGCAGCAGGTACAGACGGCAAGGACAGGCTGGAAGCCACAAGGTCAAGAGCCAGTCCCTGCTGCTGCTGACAGTGAAAGGACCAGACTAAAGTCATTTTGTGACTCTAGGCCTTTTGTCCAGAGCCCTAGATCCCCCACCCAGTTACTGGAAGATTGCAACACAATCAACAGCACCCCTCCCTGGCGCCAAAAAGCGGTTCTGTAACTTGAGTCAGCTAATCAGAAGGCCAGGCAATGAGCTCACTGTAGCCAGACCTATCAATGACCTAAAGGTCAACTGGGCCCATGGTAGCCAGACCTATCAGTCCAAAGGTCAACTGACCTCATACCGACCACACTCACCTTTCCCCAATCATGTAATGACAAGACCCCTGTTCCCCTGCGCGCGCTTTACCTCACCCAATCATGTTCCGCCAAGGCATGTGCTCCCCTGCTTGCAGTTATGATCTATAAAAAACCCTGCTCCCCTCGACTCAGGGCCGCGCTTCCTAACCTGCTGCATCGGTGAAGGTTGGCGGACCCTGCTCGGGCTTGAATAAAAGGACCCTTTTGTGATTGCATCGGAATCGGACTCCTGGTGGTCTCTGGCAGATTCGTGAGTCTGGGCATTACAACAGCACTCAGCAACGTCCGGTGAGAAACGCAGCTTTCCAGTTTGTGAGCAGAAACTGAAGACACGGAGTCCAGGTTTCCCAGACTTGTAAGCAAACCAGCTCTGAGCACTAAAGAGCCAAAGGCAAACATAGAAACTGCTGTAACAAAGACCTCATCAGCCATCAGAGTAAGGACACGGGTTGGCAAGCTTTTCAACTGAATGCAGTGGTTCCAGGAACCACTGTTGATCTATTTTTTTGATGAACATAAACCACAAAGACTCAAGGACGAGACTGAGGGAACAGATATATACAACACAATGAATCTGAAAACAGTCCCCGAGCAGGATCCCTGGGTGGCTTTCTGGTCATCAGGCAAAAGCCCCGATATGTTCTGGAGACTCAATCTGATCAGAACAAAACACACCAAGTTGAACAAAGCAAAAAGCAACCCAGAGTCTGTTCAAAAGCAACAAAGCCCTGGAGCCTGGGGCTTCGCGCCTCCTCCAGGCAGGCCGTGGACTGAGAGCTGTCTGCCTGTGGGGACAACAGGTTCTCCCAGGTCTCACTTGGACTAGGCCCAAAGGGAAGATGCAGGAGGCAAGGGAAAGGGTGGAATCTGGAAGAGCGTGAAGCCATCGGCCACAGGGAACAGAGGAACAGGTTGGCTTCTCCCCAAAATAGAAACCTCTGGAACAAGGACCATCTGTAGAGCTTTGGCTAAGTGGCCTCAGCTGTCCAGGGGGACTCTGGAATGTTACAGACGAGGCACTTCAGTCTTCCACGCTCTCCCTGACTACTGCTCTGTGGCAGTGAGCAGACAAGGTGCCCCCTGCACTGGTGGGTGGAGAAGCCACTTCAGCCCTAGGGTGGCCACTCAGCGGGTCAGAGGTGGCGACTCGATGGGGCCTCTGGATTCTCCTCCAGGAGCAGAGCAGTGTTCATGGGGAAATCACACTGGACTTGGGGGCAGGAGGGCTTCCGGTACTCCCCATACTTGGTTCTGCTCTTCCAGGCACGAGGGGACTGCTCTTCACTGTCCTGTTTTGGTCAGGGGAGGCCACACGCCCAGTTCAGGACAATGGGTCGAGTGTACAGGATGCGTCTCACTTGCTGGTCAAGTGTCCTCCTCCCCAGCTGTGCTCCTGGGGAAGGGGTCTTGGTTAAGACTGTGGGGCTCAAAGACAGAAGCAGCCAGAAGGCTCCTGTGCTGCATGAGCAGCAGCTGACCTAGGGCGCTGCCCCTGTGTGACAAGTGGGAAGCTCTTGCCACTAGGTGCTAGGTGTTGAGATTTGGGTGCTTCTTTGATCTTTCACAAAAAGACCCTAAATCTATCATGGCCACTGCAGCCCCCGAGCACAAGCTATAGCACCAGGAGTCCAGTCCTGGGCCTTGACCAGTGCTCCATGAGCTGGCAGGACAGCTGAGAGGGTACCAAGATGCTCAGAATCCGGGCCACCCTGGGCCAGGCCCATGGCCTCCGCTCGCTCCCCTACACAACCACCTCGACCCAGGGAGGCCACAGCAGTGGCCCTCATCAACTGTCCCGTTTCTAAAATACTCAGTGGTGCACAGCCCATGCCCTCCTGGCTTTGGCCCGAGGACACTGCCACTCGGGAATCTGTAAGGCTCCTGAGTCTAGCCACCTGATCAGGCTGCATCCTGACTGGGCCTCGCACCCACCCTGACTCGTCAACAGAAGCTGCAGGCGCTTCGCCTGCCTCTCGACACACAGGCGAGGCCCTGACGGTCATGAGAAGTGAACGGAGTCACATGTAAGAAAACGGCCACCATGTTGCAGGCATCCAGCTCCTTTATATCTTGCTTTAAGAGGTTCAGAGTGAGGAAGACACTCACGAAAGCAGTGTTTCAGGAAGGATGGCCAAGTGGCAGTTGGAGCCTGGAGTCTGCAGGACTGGTGAGGTCCAGTCTGAGAGGTATGGTGATTACTGTCATGTGGCCTCAAAGCCCAGCCTGGCCCCGGTGACAAGATCATAAAAGCTGACCTCCTGGCTCTTACTTGGATGAGCTGATGGTCACAGTGCACACACAGTGCCAATGAAAGCTTGGCAGGGCCAACCTGCTTCCTGGCCACCCGGGCATCCTCAGGGCAGCCTGGCCCCCTGCCAGCGTTCATCCACACACATTTTAAACCAAACCTCAAGCACCTACACCTCTGCTAGGCCCGCAGGCACCTCTCCTCCACCCTAACAGCCAGGAAAGTCTTCTGCAGTTCCTGAGCTGCTGGGGCAAATTGTCTCAGAAGACTGCTTATAGCTTTTGAAAGCTTGCAAGGTTTGAGTTACATACAGGCACAACAAAGAAACGTCCAAATGCAGTCCTTGCAAGGGACAGTGGGAAAATTAAAAACAAAACAAAACAAAAAAACAGAAAAACCCTGGCATAAGTGTCTCCCTCTTCAGGAGCTGTCAGGAGGGAGGCTCAGCACATCTCCTAATAAACCATCTTTACTAGCTTTCAGAAAGCACTCCTAAAGTCACCATGACTTCTAGCATGCAGAGGATGGCCTGGAGGGCCTGCTGGTCTCAAGCGTCTGCACTGAGCAGGTCTGGGAGGGGCCCCGTCTCCACAAATGCCATGGTGACGCTGTTGCTGGTTGCGGATGGTTCCGAGCCGCTGCCATCCTGTTAGCGTCCACTCAGCTCACTGCTGGCAACTGAGAATGCACGGGATCCTCTACCCTGCTCCCGGGAAAGGTTAGGGCAGAATGACACAGCAGAGAAAGCCATCCCTGGAGTCCTGCAGAGGCCCAGGCCTAACAGCCCATTCAAACGTTGGGGTCTAGGCTGAGATGGGTAGGGGCAGGCGCTGGGCTGGCAATGGCAACATGCCAGGAACAATGGCCTCCAGGAGCAAGTGCAGATGCTGCCAAGAACCCCGCTTTCCAAGTGGCAAGACCTTTCCCTCCCTGATCAGCTCCCACCTTACCTGAGCACGAGGTTGCCCGACTACAGCGCCAGGACCAACGGTCCCAGCAATGGACTCTGTTGTCCTACATGCTTACTCTGTGCTCACCCGGCTTCTGCAGATGCCAGTGGGTTTCCAACCACAGGGAGAGAAGCCTGACTGGCTTGAGCTGGTGACAGCTCATTTCTGGTTTAGGGATCGGGGCACAAGAGCATTTAAGGGGCAGAATATTTTTGGTGGCCTAGTCTTCCTCAGGAGGCATTTTTCTACTTTATCTCTGAACATGTGACCGTCCAGGTTCTGCATGGCTAACCCTCCACCGGAAGCACGAGGGCCCACAGACCTGGCTGGCAACCAGCTCGCAGGAGGCGGAAGCTGGCTTTCTTGTTCCCTCCCGCTCCAGTGCCGTCTCGATCAGCCTTTGGCAATGCTAACTGGAGTACGTGTGCCCAGGGGAAAACGGGCACCTTTTCTCCTTTTGGTTTGGCTCAGCTAAGAGCCCAGGACTCAGACTTGTCCCAACAGTTGAGGCATGTCCACGGTTACTTCTTCTGATAACATTCTGCCACATTTTTTTCAAATGGAATAAACAGCCTAGGTGACTCTTGGTGCATAACAACAGTGATAAACAACAAAAAAGAAAAAGTAGACACTTTGGCGCCCTAGCTAATCCAACATTCTATGAAATGAGGGCACTTTTCCCCATGGCCCAGCCTTCCTTAGTAAAGGAAAATGCAGAGTCAGAGAACTGAGACGGGCCAAAAAAGCGCCTAAAAGACATACAAAATGTTGTCAGTCGAGCAGCAGAGCAGGCAGAAGAGCAGCTTTCTCTGGGCTGGCCAACGCTGTCCTTGCTTGCTCAGCTCAGTGCTGGACAGGTGGATGCTGGAGGCTCATCTCAAAGCTGCTGTACAGAGATCTCCCTTGTGGAGGAAGCCTCATGGACCAGCAGACCACTCATTCCACGTTTACCTATCAGGACAGCAGAGGGGACCGAGGACCTCTTCTCTGAGCATTGGGAACTTTGGTTGTTGAATCCTGTGACTGAAAAGCCTGGTGGTGACCTGCTTGAGTGGGAAATGGAAGGGCACCCACCGGGAGTGGGAACAGACTGTACTTAAATGTTACCACCTGCCCTGCCATGTGGCTGCTTGCTTAAACAGGAGGGAACCTGCCGTGAAACCCCTGGCTGCACTCCTTCCTGATCTAGGAGTACTTACGGTAATGGAGAGAGTGGAATATACACTTTAACATGGAACCGACTGAATTGGCTCAACTTTATCAATTAGGTGTGGCTCAGTGGTGGAGCATGCACTCAGTATGCTCAGGGCCCCAGGTCTGGTCCCAGTGTGCACATGTACGTGGGCACACACACACATGCACAAGATTAGCAATATCTAGTAGTAGACTCAACCAAGAACCAAGGACTGTTTGTTTGAAGAAATCTGATTCCAGCCAAGGTCTGCTGCACAGTGTCCCCAGACCCTGCAGCACCAGCGTCACCTAGAAGGCTGAGAAGCACAGAATTTCTGAATCAGAACATGCATGTTCCCAGGGTCCCCAGGTGACACTTCCGCCTCTGCTATAATGTACTGTTAATGACCTGCACAGCAATGGAATGGTCCAGGGAGGACACCACCTGCCCCGACCTGCTGCACCTGCCAGCTTCACTGCCAGAGCTGCTCCAAGCTACAGCCACTGAGCCTTCCCTGCCTGAAGTCTTGGCTGTGCAGAGGTGGCCCTCCACAGGCCTGGCGTCCAACACCAGCAGAGGCTTCAGAGGAGGAGTATCAAATGATTTTATTACAAAACTTAACGCCATTTACTGATAATTCACTTTTCTAGAAAACACAAACACAAGAAAAGAACAAACACATCCAAGGCTCACTAGCCCCTAAAGGACAGGAAGCAGCCCTGGACAGGGAACCTGCAAACGGTTTTCCTTATGCCTGCTACCTCGGTGTCCTTGTTCACTCCAGACTGCCACCTTCTGTCTCCACTCTGACAAGGGGAGGAAACTGGCTAAGGGTCACGGACAAGAAGGTCACAACCAACTTTAAGGCTATCTGATGCTAAGGGCTGTACATGCTGGTCTGGAACTCTGAGAAAGGTACTGGATGAGCACTGTCCAATACCTATTCCCACTAAGCTTCACTGTCCTGTGAATTACCTTCGGGACTGGTTGTATTCTTTCATGGTAGCATCTGTTTATTCCAGAGCACAAACCCTAAAATCCATGTGCAGTCTCCATGTTCAAGTATGAAGTTGTCTGAGCCACTCTGGTGGCTGTAGTGTTCATACTCTGTAGTGTGTACTGGGTGTCACACCCTGGACAATCACGTCCAGCGGCAGCCCAACGCAGGGGTCACACGCAGACAGCGCTCCCACTGCCAAACCTGTTCCTGCTCTATCTGGACACCGCCCCGCTGTCAAGGTAGAAATGTGCAGTTCAGTGGCCCCAGCCGAATGCAGTCGTGCTCTCTCGGAACAGGGATCCATTTCTTCACCATTAATTAAGTGGAGTTTTCAAAAGGTGCCAGGAATATTCTAGAAGGAAAAGATAATCATATCAAAACGCTACCCTTTGATAAGAGACTATATTCACTTGATTTTGTTTCTAAAGGAATTTACAACTGAACTAGAAAGACTTAAAATGAAGGCTTTACACTCCGTGAGGAACGTGGTCACCGAGTGAGTGTCCTGCTGGCTCTCCGCTCAGGCAGCATTCACTGACTTGGGCTCCAGCGGCCCCTGTCGGTGCACCCACTCACCTGACCTACTAACAACAGCTTCAAGAATCTTAGCGAGAGCGCACCGGTGGCAGAAATGAGGGGAAGACAACCCTCGGGGTCTCCAACAATGACCAGGCAGAAACACCCACCGCTCACATTTACTAACGTCTCTCCAAACCCACAGAAACGTCCATTTGCATATCTATAGCAGATTTTAAAATTAAGCTTAATTCCAGAATTAATACAAAAGGGAGTGCCACAGCACCAGACTCCCACGTAACTGCGGTGGGAGCTGAAAGCCCTGCTAGGTCCATGGAAATCCGCAGGCCGTCAGGGAGGCGTGGAACGCACAGCTCCTCCCCTGTCAAACTGCAGACTCAAGTGTGCTGGTGTCTGGGAGGCTCGTCCAGGTGACCTCAGCTAAGACCCTCGCCTGGCTCTCCCTGCTCACACAGATCTTCCCAGCTAGTTTCTAAGGAAGTATCTTTTTGCAGTTTAAATGCTTAGCTCTGGTGGCACAGAAAATCACACACGCCAACACAGGAAAACGCTACCAACTGGTTCTCCCTGAAAGATGACCCCTTGCAGGAGGCGAGGCCCGCCTGCAGGACACTCTTCTGAATATAAGTGAAGTCCGATCGATTACAGCCTACCCCTTTTCTATCCATTTTCCACACCTACAAACCAGGGATGCTGCTCCTGGGCTAGATGGCTTACAGACCTTAGGAAGTGTCCTGGGACGGGGCTGGCGGGTCCTGGCTCTCTGGTTCGGGAGGAGGTGCTGGCACAGCTTCTTTTTTCTGGGCCGCCAGGAACTCATGAATTGCTCGTTCAATCTGTGGCCTGAAGATGTGGTTGAGTTTTGGATCCACCACCTGAGAAATAATCCTGTCTACTCCTGCTTCCAGCATCCCCGACCTTGTGGAGACAAAACAACACTGTTATTTAGTTCCTTTGAGTCACTTTTAGGCCCAGCAAGCCCCAGGTGTCACCTGAGAGCCTAGTAAAGGTCCACCTGGAGCCTTTCCAGAGACTTCTCTCACAGGGCGAGCCATCTAGTCTATGGGGATTGGGCCACTATTTCCACTTTTGAGGGGCAAGTCACCAGCAGCAGCTGTCTATCACTCCTGGTTGTCTCACCCACTCCCACTTCAGCCTATAGAGGAACTAAGCAAAACCAACCAGACTGCCAGGAGATGAAGACCAAGCGACAACTCGGAAGAAAGAACTGGACAGCACCTGTAGGGCTGAAATCCTGAATTGCAGCTGGGAGCGGTGGCACATGCTTATAACCCCAGCTAGGAGACTGAGGCGGGAGGATCCAAGCTCAAGGCCTGCCTGGGCAAGCCAGCGAGACCCTGTCTCAGAAACAGCTGGGATGGGGCTCAGTGGTGGAGGGCATGCGTGAGGCCATGGGTTCAATCCCCAGCACCACAAAACAGAAAGAAAAACCTTAATGGAGCCGTCAAAGCGAGCCAGCCTTGGATTTGACTCCACTTCCTCCAAACTTGCTCTCTTAACAGCCAAAGCAGAGGCTGCCTCTGCAGCAACATCACAACTTCAACAACTTCAAAGCTATGCCACACTAACCAGCTGGGACTGCAGTGTCTACGCCACCAGCAACTGCACATGGCCTTCAGCTAGGCTGCTAGGTTCAGCCAACAGGAGGCAAGCGGCCTTAAGCTCCTGCGGGCCCTCTCCGGAGCTGGCGAAGCTTAGGCAGAGCTCACCAGGGTCTGCATTCAGAGGCTGAGAAGGGGCAGGGCAGTGAGAAAGACTATGGTGCAGGACACAAGCCGCATCTGAGAGCTGAAAGTAGCCGCGTGAGCTTAGGCGCCCTCCCCAGAGATGAAGCACCAGCCCCCGGGCCCCTTGTAGGCAGGTGGGCAGTTGGACTTATGCTCCTGTGGCCTTGCAGTTCAGGCCATCTGAGCTTTCCCACAGTAACTGGGCGAACGGCGGGCCGGGCACAGAGCAGGACGAGTGGAGGTACCCCTGTGATGAGAGCCGGGAGCCAGTTCCTGAGCCAGGGGCTGCTCAGGTGCAAGGGCTTCCCAGACTCCGCGGTGATGTGACAGGGATTACTGACAGGAGCCCACATGTGACCACAGCCCTCTGAGGCGCACTTTCGGCTGACCGTGCAGCAGTCACACCTACCGGAAGGATCAGCTCCCTGCAGCAGCACAGGCAGCGCCAGGCCAGGGACGGCTGGGGCACAGCCACCTTTCCAATTTTACCAAACCGCTTTCCAAGACAGATTCACCAGGGTCCTTATTATGACAGCCCCATTATGGACCAGATGTCGGTCCCCAAAGACTGGCATGTTGAAACTCAGCCCCAATGTGACAGTGTTCAGAGTTGGGGCCTTTGGATGGTGATTAGATCGTGAAGGGCAGCCCTCACTAATGGGATCTGTGCTCGCCTGAAAGGGACCCCGAAGGCCAGCCAGCCCTTTCTGCCACGAGAGGATGTACTGAGAAGCTGGCAGCCTAACGCCCAGAGGACAGCCCTTACCAGAACCCAGCCACGCTGACATCCTCTGACTTCCAGTCTCCAGAACTGTGGGAAATAAAGTTCTGTTGTTTATAAGGCACACAGTCTGCGCTACTTCGTTAAAGGAACCCCAACTGAGAAAGACATCTGATCAGGAAAAACAGTTCCAAGAGGGAGTAGCTTATTTTCCTGGAGATTTTAAAAGTGTTTGGAAGAAACGGGAAACCTTGTTAGGAGACGAAAACAGAAGATGAAATGAAAACATATCCTGCAATTAAAAGCCCTGTCAGCCCTCATCTGCTCCCTGCGGAGCCCGACTTCCTGTGAAGCCCTTGGGCTGTGTATATACAGCCTGCAGCACCCAGGCCTGAGCTCCTAGGCTGGCCAGCTCAGGTTCCCAGGTCCTGTAAGTTCCATCTGGTGACAGCACACCAGAAATAAGCTGCAAGACTTCATTTCAAAAGTCAATAGCTTGCTTTAAACTCAAAATATCAGCAAGAATCATGGAGAAACATTCCAGTGTTAAAGTCAAATTCATGTTCTCATATAAAATACATTCGAAATCAAATTAAAAAAGAAGAAAACCCCAAAACTTACTCAAGTGGTAAAACTATGTAGAAAAGCAAGGGAATGGTAAGCAGAGAAGCCAGAGTGTGGTGCGTACTGCCAGGGGGCAGGTGCCGGCCGGTGGAGGAGGCTGGGGTTCTTGCCTGCTCACCTGGCGGGCTGTGCGGTTTTCTGTGCACTCCCTGTTGAGGGTCTGCAAGCCCGGGTGCCACACGCGTAACTAGAGAACGGCACCAGTGCTCATTATGGAAATTAACAACAACTGACAGCCTTCCCGGGCCTGGCAGCTTTCCGCACGCTTTGAATCATCCCGTGCTTGGACTGACTCTTCGCATGCTGGCCAACCCTTGAGAGGTCGGGTAAACAAGTTCAGCTGGTGTCACACCACTCTAACACGAGTAGCCGACAGGACAGCACATCTAAGTGCCAGACGTGTCATAATTGTTGCCGGACAAGGGGCAGCCACTGTCTCCGTCCTTCTGGAAGACCTTGGTGCCTCGTCTGCTCCCTGCAGAGAGGCAAGGTGCTGGGCAGTGACTCTGGCAAGAGGGCAAGGCAGCCGCCCAGGCTGTGCTGCTGCCCGAACATCGGGAGCTCACACCAACCTTAGCCTTATCTGTTAAAAAAGATTCACACTTTAGTAGCCATGAGCCACACCGAAGGTGCTAGCTTGTTATTAAAAATCTTTTCTATTTTTAAATGTCTTCATTTTGAAATCATTGCAGATTCACAGGAAGTTGTAAAGAAATGCACAGGGAGGCCCCACAGTCACCCCTGAAGCTTGCACCTTGCCTAACGACAGCGCAACATCAAACTCAGGAAAACAGCACTGGTGCAACCAGAGCGACTCCGACTCGAGTCACACCTGCATTACCCGTGCATGCATGCACCTTCATGCAATCTGTCTTTGGGCTGCTCTAGGAGAACAGATGCTGGTAACGTGTAACAGAGAGGTTTACTGGGCTATCGACTCTGATGACTGGAAAGTCCACACAGCAGTGGTGCCATGCTCAAGGATGAAGTGGGCATGTGCGAAGAGATTACCTGGTGAGAAAGGAAGCCGAACTCACTTCATAACAACTGATTTCAAGGGAACCGATTCAGTCCCATGAGCCCTGTAAGGCCGCACTAATATATTCACAAGAGCAGAGCCCCCACCACCTCACTACTTTCTACTAGGTCCCTCCTTTAAAGGTTCCACCTCAACACCATATTTCCAGGCACAGCTTCCAGGAACCTTTGGGGACAAACCACGGTAGCACAGATGGATTCATGTAAGCACCACTACAATTAGGTGCTAAACTATGCCATCCCAAGAGCCCCTCGCACCACCCTGCTCACATTGCCCTCCCCTGGCAACCCCAATGTGCTCTCATCTATGTGACCGGTGGCTCGTGGGTGCTCTAAGAGAAACTGTGCTCCAGACATCCTGTCAGTACTGGCTGCTTCTCGCTCACCATGATTCCCTGTACTTGTATTTTTAAAGAGACAGGTTCCACAAGCTTTAGCTACATGGAAGAGTTTAGTGGATCAAGAAGTCCTGAAAATAAACACTGGTGTTAAAAGCAAAACAACGACTCTGAGTTGATTAGAAAAAGCTGGTCTGAGGTCACCAGATTCGACGCCCCACCTCCAGCAGGGTGCAGTGGCACTGAAGCAGCCTGGATAAGCCCCAAGGAGCCTCACTGAAGGCTCTGCTTGCTGTTGTGAAGGCAACACCTTCAAAGACTGTCTGTCCGAGAGCAGCTATCACACTTGCACAGAGGCCTGGGTAGACCCCCAGATGTCACCTTCCTTTGTGAGAAGAAAGATGAAGCCCCTCTTGCCCATGATCTAAACACTAGTATCTTGGTGTAAACTCATGTTCAGACTACACCTTAAACTTCAGAAGTGGGAGAAGCCTCACAATCTGGAAGATCTCTCCATGCACCCAGGCGCCTACCCAGCCTGGGTAAGCCCCGGAACACCAGCTGGGCTCTGCCACTTCACCGTGGCTTTCCCAAGGCGCAGACAGCTGCACTTGAACGGTGCCACTGCTCGGCTCAGCAGGGCCCCATGCTGCCTGCCCAGGCCTTGCACCTGTGACTCTTGCCCGTGCAAGGGCCCCAAACCCTGCTGACTTACTGAACCACGCTCTGCCTCAGCCCGTTTCGTAACTGGTTCTTGTTCATCGTAGGATTCCATTCCTGCTTGTCCAGATGTGTTGACACAAAATTATCCACTTTTTGCCTCAGGTTTTGGTAGGCTGGCTACAACATTAAAAAGAGACAATGTTAGATGTTACATGCAAGCTCTGAAGTCGGCCATTCAGAACATGGCTTTTCATACAAATGTGTGTTTTCAAGTCTAAACATCCCTCCATGTGGGTATGGCGACTGCCATGTGGCAAGGTAGTCATGAATTAATGGCCATCAGGGGTGCCTGCTTCAAGGCCAATGGGCACAAAGCCAGGTGCTGTGCTTTTGTAATTCCATTTACTTTTTCAAGGAACTCAGTGACAGAGGGCGCATGAGCCTCACTTTTTCCTGCCTCACCTTAGAGATGAGACTTTTAGGCAGAACAACAGTAAACTTGGCCATGTGGCTAGAATGTGGCCAGGCCAAGCCTGGAAGGAGGTGCTTCTGAATCAAGGGTGCTGGGTCCAGGAAAGGCTCCCCCACCTACAGCAATGCGCCACCAAGCCCTTCAATGTGTCCTTTGCTCTGTACAACTGTGCCTGCACCGCCACCAACAGAGTGTTCAACACCAAACTCTGGAAAGTCCCCTGCATAAAAATAAAAGGCCACCGCAACCTCAGGTGACCAAAGTCAAAGCCTGTGGAAGTTTGTGGGGAGGTTACATGTGGCCGTGAAAGAGCTGGGGGGGCACCTACTGGTCACAAGTTCTAGACACAGCTATAATCAGGAGAACAAAACTACCAAGCTGCCTGCCGAGCACAAGAAATGTGTGTTCTAAGCCTCAAGACCTTGTGGGGCTGTCAGCTGCTGTGTCCAGAGCAGGCTGCCGGAACTCCACTTCTCACCCTCCCAGGCAGGCAGGGAATACTTCCTCGCCCACCGATGCTCAGCTTAGCAACATGGAGCTCCAGCCAGGGGAGTATTGGCAACAAGAGGCCTTAACTACAGTTGTGCTGTCTGACCTGGCTCCTGTGCTCTGATGACCTGTATGAAGGCACACAGCCTGCCCTACAGCCAGGGGCCTCGCATGCGCACACTCACAGCAGGCCTAACCCCAACCCACAGCCCAGGCAACCTGCAGCCACACCACCCAGCTGAAGGTTAACTGATCAGCTGAACTCTGGTTGACCTGCAGCCCTACCAGCTGAGAACACACACTTGTTAGAATCCAGAGACTGTTTGTTATGCAGCATGACTGGCAGTTTTGCTAACAGTCAGGGAAATGAAACTGCCTAAGGAACTAGTGGGCTTCGACTCCATGAGCAGACTCTTCCTAAAGGCCAAGAGAGCAGACACCCAAGCAAAGATGTCAGTCACTAAGCCTGGAAGTGGAAGGTAGGGAGACCCTGTGGAGGACCAGGCAGCTCCTTTCTCTTCACAAGGGCAGCAGGGGCTACGTGCTCTGGGCCACACGAAGACAACGCAGGCACCCTCTGCCATCCTAAGAACCGTAGTTCAGTCTCCTTCCAGAGAAGCAGCTGTGTGTAATTAAGGGCTCCTAATAAGCAAAGGGATAACCTCACTCTGCAGGGGAAGTCAAACAAAGAACAGAGATGAAAGCAGTGCCCGAGAAGAATCCCTGGTTCTAATGGAACCCTACCCTTCTGGCAACTTGTTCACTGAATCCTTCCTTGGATTCCTTGAGACAATAGGTATCCCTTGCTGGAAGGAGTCACAATGAGATGTCAACTTGTAATCATGAATCCTGGTATTATACCTACTACCACTCAAATTAATTCACCTGATTTGAGATGACAAACTGTTCACTGAAAAGACAGTACAAGGACCAAGGACCGTTGTCATCAAACCTTAACAAACCCTGATGATACAAACTAATCCCTTCAGTTCAAAAATTTGAAACACCCGAAGTGCCTGCTACCATTCTACTGCACCCCCCCCACCCATCAGCCTTTCTATTTTTACACTACACAGCATACCGTAGACATCATTTGCTCACTTTCCTCTAAATATGTGAGCAGTCTGGTGGCCCAAGAATTTGCCTTCCTAACAAGTTCCAGGTGAAGCTGCTGTTGCCAATCCAAGGATTACACTTTGCAAATCACGGGACTAAAGCACCAAATCTCAGATCAAATCTGCCTGAAAATGTGTTATCTTCAAAAATGAAAACAACCTGGTAACTCCCACAACAGCAGCTAAGGAGATTAAAGTGGAGAAGGCTCCAACGGAACACCCTTCTCAATACTCCTTTGCTATTTAAAAATCACATTTTTGTTGTTATTTCGGTACTACGCAGTGAACCAAGGGGCACTTTACCACTGAGCTACATCCCCCGACTTCTTTATTTTTTGTTTTGAGACAGGGTCTTAAGTGGTTTAGGACTTGAGTATATTGCTGAAGCTGGCCTTGAACTTGCAATCCTCCTGCCTCAGCCTCTCGACTGGCTGGGATTACAGGCATGTGCTACCAACAACTCAACACATGTATATTTTAATGACATGAGTACGGAACTTGTGATAGATATTGAGAACATCCAGTCTTGGGCAAGGTGGAAAGCTCTGTCAAGGCCTTCCTAATAAAGAAAATTATATACTTTGTTTCAAAGACAGCACTTGTACTTGGGTTCTTCATCTGCAGGAGTGTAACAGTATACACCTTTACCATATTCAAACTAGCTGGTTTACATGTCAGTTTTCTATGCTGGTAGAACATTTGGTGCTGGGGTAGTAACTTATTCTTGTATTCACATAACTCAGCGCATTATAAGCATAATTGTTCAGTGACTAGACTAGGTCTTCCCTTATCTATAGGGCCTAATTTTAACCTGACAATCTTGCTATGAGGTAGGCAAGAGATTTCTAAGACACACTCAGATAAGAGAAACCACTACCCCAGCAGCCTAGTCTGTAACAGCTTCCTAGCCCTACCTCCTTAGTCTTGCTAGAGAGGTTTTGAAGAGAAAATAAACATTCCGGCAACCATTACATGCCTGGCACTTAACACACGTTACTTCGTTAAACCCAAACAACCTTGGCATCTAATTAAGAGAAACTGCCTTTTACTGGGCGGTTGGCAGATGACCTTACCAGCGAAAAGAGGCACCAAACCCTGATCGATGATAGGGTACAAAATTGCTGCTTGTGCAATTTATCTTAATTTAACCCCGCGCAGAAGTCTGCGCGTCGCTGAGCTGGAGAGAAGCAACAAGCTAGTACGACTATGCGGGTGGCCGTGCATTCGAGCCACCGCGTGTCACGTCCGCTCCGCGGGGCGAGCCGAGCGCCTGCTACCGAGCGCGCAGAGCGTCCCACCCGGCCAGGCCAGGGCGCCGCCCGCTCCCACCTTGGTGTCCACGTCCGCCAGGCAGTCCCGGCGGAAGCTGTCAAACAGGCCGCGGCTCTTGAGCTGCTCCACGATGAGCGCGATGAGCTGCGGGTCGCCGGGCGGCAGCGACGCGGGGTTGCTGGGGCCGCCGCTCCCGCCCGCGCCCGCCGCCGCCGCCGCCCCTGCCGAGGCCGGACCCGCGCCGCCGCCGCCGCCGCCCCCCGCGCCCGCGCCGCCGCCATCCGCCATGCCTGCGCCCCGCGCCCGAGGGCGGCTCCTGCTCTGGGCCGGGGGGCCTGCGCTGTGCGCGCGAGGCGGAGAGCCCCAACGAGGCAGCGGCGGTGGCGGAGGCGGCGGCAGGTCTGGAGGCGGCGGCGGCAGAAACCGCTCTCCGGACCCCGGGCGCACTACTGATGACGTCACCGGCGACCGTTGCATTGTGGGACAACTGGTTTCCCGCACCCCTCCCCGGCTTTCTTATAGGCAGAGGCCTGGCCCGGCGAAACTACCACTCCCGGCAGGCCTGGGGCGCTCGCGGGGCAGCACGGGAGTTGTAGGCTCGGCCCGCCCACTGCGCCACACCTGCTGGTCGTGGGAATCATCTGCGCGGCTGGTGATGGTGATTCAGTATTTCTGGATCGGCGCCTAGGAATCTGTGCTTTTGACCTTCACCCCAGCGTCATCCTTGAACAATGTAATTTGGGAAATAGTGGACTAGTAGATAGTGTTACGATTCAAAAAATTGTGTCCCCCTTCTGATTTTAATAGTAATGCCTACGCGTTTTATAAAATCGAAAAATAACAGAAAAATGTGGAGTGGAATAAAAGTCGCCCTTAAGTCTCTCTTAATTCTTCAAAATATTAAATATTGCCAATATTTAATAACAAACTAATACTGAGTGTTGGGACGTGCCAGGCACGAAGCTATATACTTTTCACACGCTGCTGCACGACTGCCGTTTGTTTTTTCACAGAAGCGGAAATAGAGGCTCAAGAGAGTTCCTTCCCTCTTCATATATCCAGAGGTGAAAGAATAGGATTTGAACCCACCTTTCCTGGTTTAACCAAAGATATGCTGTATCCCCAGAGGTAGGTAAGCAAAGCAATAACAAAGGGGAGGCAGTGTAGATAAATGATCGGGTTGGGAAGGTGGAAGCTGATTCAAAGGAAAGGGAATGTTAATATCTTCAGGACACATCCCCCTCACAGGTGGCCCAAGTCACCTGCCTCTGGGGTATTGAAATGCTAACACCTTCCGGGGCTGCAACTTGTTGTCAAGGTGACCTCTGCTCCCAGGGAATTGTTTCTCCCAACAAAGGTCTGTTAATGAATGCCTCCTGAGCTACTCCCTTCCTGCCTGGACCTCTGGGCAGCTTGGTTCCTGCCCTTGGCAAAAGATGGGCCAAGGGCATTTGGTCCTGAGTCACTTTTGGTCATGGGTAGGATGGAGGAGGACAGGCCAGGAGAAGGAAGAAATTCTAAAATGTATAAAAGGGGCAGGACACCCCCATTTCATCAGATACCAACTCTCAGTCCCCTTCTTCCTCCCAGGAGAAATCTATTTCCATCCTTTAAATAAACTTGCTTTCTACACCTGCCTTGGCATTTCTCCAGTGTTCAATCCTGACATCTGGGGATGCGGAACTTGGCCCTGAATGATTCTCATCAGCAGTGATATCAGTAGTGTCATACAGGAGGGAACACTTCATGTTCTGTTTTTTGTAGCCACAGTTCACCATTGGAATTCCACTGTACTTCTCTTGCCTTTCTTTCTTTCTTTTTTTTTTTTTTTTGTACATAATTAGCTCAATTCTTGCCCCTAACCAGTAAATTATGTCTACTTTTGTTAGAAGAGCAACAGAGGGGATGTAAATAATAAATTCTGCAATCTCTTTGGCTCCTGGGAAGATGCAGAACAGGCAGAGATCCAGGGTGCTCTGCATTCCAACATTTATTACTCAAGAGTTCAAATCAGCCAGTCCTGGTGGCACACGCCTGTAATCCCAGCACTTAGGGAGGCTGAGACAGGAGAAACGCGAATTCAAAGCCAGCCTCAGCAACGGCGAGGCACTAAGCGACTTAGTAAGATCCTGTCTCTAAGTAAAACACAAAATAGGGCTGGGGATGTGGCTCAGTGGTCAAGTGCCCCTGAGTTCAATCAAAAGAGTTCAAATCACCCTCACAGTGAATACCCTAGTGTTAGATTATACTCCTTTTTTTAACACCAGCTCAATCATTCTCAATGGTTAAGTTAATGACAAACATTCGCTCTTAATAGTCTACCGTACTTGGGATTACCTAACGTCTATTCCGAACAGCACTGATAACTCTCCTTTAGCTCAGGAGAAGCCCAGTTTGGGCTGCCTTGACCCTGGGTTCATGCTCCAAGTCCTCAGATCCCCTGAACAGCCTCATCTCCATTTTTGGCACGCCAAATTTATTCTCTATCATCAGGGAAACTTTTCTGACTCCACACCTAATCTGGTCTTGTCCCTGATATAGACTTTTAGACTCTCATTGCAGCAATTATTGTAATTGAAAGTGAATAACTTTTAGGCTAATTGGCCTGTTGCCCCTTTAGAGTGTACACTTGAGAACAGAAACCACAACTTGTTCATTGCTGTGTGTATCTCCAGCCCTCAGCCTAATACCTAGCCCCAAGTGAACACATAAATTCCTGTTTCCTGTAACCGTGGAGCACTGTCAAATTGTGTGGGTGGGGTCATTTATAGTCTGTCTTCAGAAAGGAAAAAGGTGTTACATACAGCAGGAGATGATGGATTAATGGGTAAATAATTCTGGAGACAGCAGATGGTTCACATGGTGGCAATCTCGCTGACCTGGGGCCCTTGTGTCTGCTGGAACCCTGAACCGTGAGAAGATGCAGCACCCATGACCTTGCCTCTAGAACTGATATAAATGGGGTGGGGCGGGAATGAGGAGGAAGGTGATTTAGACTAAGGGAAGTTTATTACCAATCCAAGCCCTGCGGGAGAAGGCTTGGCTACATTCAAATCATGCTCTCCAGTCAAGACGCATGTAACATACAGCAGTGGTCAGCAGGGGGAGCCATTGCTGTATTAATAGCCCAGACTGTCTTCACTTTGACCTAGGCAGTGATCTCATCCTAGGAGACCCTTTAGGTACCAAGTTGTCATTGATTCTCAAAGTTAGAACTTGCCTGTAACGAGCTGCTGGAGCCTGGCAAACTACACATATTAGGTGTGGAGTGTTTTCTCTAAAAGACTTTGTGAAAAGGTGGAACCTCCACAAACCCAAATTCAGACCTGGCAGAAACTGGAAAGGAAAGGAGCTCTGGGTTTGCCACAGGGAGCAATGCCCGGGGATTTCTGCCTCAGGGTGCTGGATTGCAGGGCTCCATCTCTGTGTGGTACTGTGTGTCTGGGAACGTTGAAATCACGCCTCAGAGCCCCAGAATCCTGAGATGCTGGCAAGAAGGAGGTTCAGTCCGGGCAATCCTGCCTGTATAATTCCTGGTCCTTAGCAAACGTGTGATGACATGTTGCTGGAGTGGATCACATTGGATGAGGGGTAATTATTAGCCTCCATCTCCCCCACCAGCCTCAAAGGTCACTGAGGGAGAGATGGCCCACTGCATGCATAGGCTCTCTCTAGCCTCAGAACAGCATGAGGGACACACAGGCTCTCTGTAAATATATGATAGATGAAGGGGATATTTGCTCTTCTAACATAAGGTCGTTTAAAATTTTTGACATTGCCCAGGACCAAATGTCAGAATACAGAAATGTTCAGAGGGATCAGGTATGATCGAGTGATCTGTTTGTAATGTGTGACTAAACTGGACGAGGAGGCTGAGGCTGGGAGCAAGCCCAAAGGTGAGAAGCCTTGGGAACTCATGTATGGTCCTGGCGCTTATCAAGTGCATCAGAGCCCTAAGTCTGATCCCAAGGCTGTGTCTAGATCCCACACCCACTTGGTGTAGGCTAGTTATTGGTCTTTATTGTTCATGGTGTGGCTCTTTTTCTTCTTGCCTCCATGTATTTATCCAAGGATCAGACCACTCACCGTGCTATTTCTTAGACTATACAACTGTTCATCTCTTGACCAACAGCATCCAGAAGTTCTCGAGATGCCTGTCCGTAGGGTACTGGCTACCTCTGCACTATCTGATCTGTGCTTCTGTCTTTTGTTTGTTCCTTTCTGATGTTTTCAGCATCTCTAATGACAGGTTGGATTCACATACCTAGTAAGGAAAGAGAGCCTTACCAGGCGGAAGTCCTTCACACCGATCAACACTGCCACCTCCTCCGCTACCAAGTCTCTACCTTAAACAAGACTTCAGGCCGTGGTGTTTTAAACACACTGTCATTTCAGATTATTACTAAAGGATGTCTAGTGGAAGAGGCTGTGAGAGAGAGCTGGCCTGGGCGCATCCACAGTACAAAATATGCAACAAATATCAGGTTTGTCAATCATATGGCTTTGGCCATTGTTCCATCTTGTAACAAGTTCCACATTCCTGTGAATAGCCACAGGATGCTAATAGCATAGTCACTGGATGCTAATAGAATAGTCACACCCTATGCACCCTGTAGCGGATGCCAATAGAATAGTCACACCCTATGCACCCCATAGCCCTTGGAGGACAAAGGGCCTCTTAGCATATATAAAGAGGGACCTGAGCTCAATAAAAACCTCTCTTGCCTTGTTCTGTGTGTGTGTGTGAGTGATTTTCATCCGCGGTTCCCTCGCCTGACTCGGTTTCCCTTTGTGCTGGCGCGGGCGCTGGCAAGAGGCAACCTGATGGAACCCAGAGCAAGGAGGGAGAAGTTGGGCATCTGATTGAATTTGGGTCTAGCGCTCTGCTCATCAGCTGGGTGGCGAGCAGTCCACAAGCTTCTGGGCCTGGGCTTGCTTATCTCTAAGGTGGGGCTAATAATGCTTCCTTGCAGGGTTGTCAAGAAAATTGGAGAACCTGGCACACGGTAGGCCTTCAGTAGCTAACAGCTAAAAAGACGTCCTTGATACACCATCCTAATGTGTTCAGTCTGTTATTGGACAGGAGTCTTGGCTAACATGAATCTAGAGTTAAACCTAATAATACATTACTTTGATATGTTTAATCTCCTGCTGGTGCAAGGAGCCATCAGACAGTTCCTAAATGGGTGGACTTGCTGGGGCAAGTTCTTATCAAGCTCTGCTTGCTGGGAAGCGGTCCCCCCACCCCCTTCATGCTACGGCACATCTCTGTCTCCAGGGACACTCTCTAGGCCCCAGTTACTTCTAGTTGCCTACCCAACATCCAGCCCTCAGTTTTTCTGGGGGCCTCAGGGTATCCTGTTAAACTATATTCTTCCCTGGATTTTCTGGCTGCAGGGCATGACCGCATGCCCTAGTTCTAGGGGGGTATAGCTGAAGGTTTCTGGGAAGGCTCTGCCTTGCTGATACAAGTACCCTGACTTCTTTTTTTTCTTTTTTTTTTGTACCAGAGATTGACCTCAGGGGCACTCGACCACTGAGCCACATCCCCAGCCCTATTTTGTGTTTTATGTAGAGACAGGGTCTCACTGAGTTGCTTAGCGCCTCGCCGTTGCTGAGGCTGGCTTTGAATTCGTGATCCTCCTGTCTCAGCCTCTCTAAGTGCTGGGATTACAGGTGTGCACCACCGCACCTGGCTACAAACATCCCCACTTTTGTTGTGGCATCCTTCCTTCCTCCTGCCTGGAGGTCCACAGCCATGAGCCAGCACCCTAAGGGTTGGTTGGGGCCGTGTAACTATATCTGGTCAACAAATCATGAGCAGAGTGACTTGTATCACTTGTAGGCTGGGACATTTACATACCAATGTGAGATATCCCTCTCCCCAGAGCTCTCTTTCCATCTACCATGGCAACTAGGAAAATTTCAGATAATGGTTGATCTATGTTCTTGGGCCTCAAAATAAAGAGACATGCAGAAGCCCCAGCTGACCATCATGGGCATGTACCAGGAATTATAAATATGGCATTGGTCATCCTCACAATGCAACACTTTAAGTTACTGAGATTTTGGAGTTCTCTGTTACTGCAGCATAAGCTAGCCTATCCTGACTGATAAACCCTGAAAGGATCCCTCCACTAAATCTGTCATTTATGGAATGACCAAACCTAAAAGCCAATCAGATCTTTCTCTTGGGCTCTGTTTAGATAAGAGGGTCCCTATAGATTGCAATAATACATTATATATTTCAGAAAGTTAGAAGAAAGGATTTTGAATGTTTCTGTGATTAAGAAATGACCAATGTTTGAGGAGACAGATGTGTTTACATTACGCAGTGTATACATGGATCAAAACAGAACATACTGCCCCATGAGTATGTATAATTTTCACATGAAAATTTTACATTTAAAAATTGCTTCTCCTGAGACCCATCTCCTCGTATCCTTTGTAGGAATGACTGTGAGTCCGCCTGGTTTCTCACGAGTCTCTCTGAGCTTAGATCTGGCCTTCTTCAGCTTTGCTGTTTGTTGAGATTCCCCAAGGGCCTTACTGACAATGTGGATGCCCCGTTGCTCCAGGTTGGATCTGGAGTGTCCCTAAGAGCCACGAGAGGAAGGTGTGGTCCTGTTGGGAGGTGGAGGAGCCTCTGGAGATGGCTGCCCTAGAAGGATGCTGGCTCTTTCCTCTCCCTCTCTGCTTCACAGCCACCACAAGGTGAGCAGCCTCCTGCTCCCCACAGGCCCAAAGCAACAGGGACGAGCGACCCTGAAGCCTCTGAAGCGGAGCCCAGGTAAACCTTTCCTCCTTTAACTCGATGATCCCACGTTACTTTGTCAAAGCAGCATAAAGCTGACCGACACACTGTCCTTTCCTCACCCCACAGAGCCCATCTTCAGAGGTGGGTCATGGCCATCTCCATTTTAAACAAGTGTTCTAGGGGGGCTGATGATGCTCCTCTGGGTGGAGGCTGCAGATGCCACTGCCAGGCCAGGAAGCCTGATTATTAGAAGCCTGCAGGTTCTGCAGCTTCTCTCAATCTCCTCACCCCGCTCCTACTCCCTCCTGGTGCTCCTTCTGGCTGGCCAGCCCTTCCTACATGTGGTCTGGTGGGGATGCCCTTGACCGCCAAGGGCATCACCTCCATGGGTGGTGTCTGCTCACTGCTCTTGGGTCTCTTGTCTGTAAAGAAGGAGGAGTAGTAAAGGTGGCCAGGAGCTGTCTATGAGGTCGGGATGACCCACAGTCCAGATCCCTGCCAGAGCACAGTGTGAGGCAGGGTCGTGCTCCTGGGCCAACCCCAGAGCGCATGCGTGCCTTGCACAGGGATTCAGGTGCTGCTGCCCTGCGGGGTGATGACCCAGTGCACAAGTGGCTTCTTTGTTCCTGCCAGTGTTTCTCTGCAACTCTGCAACTCTGTTTGGAGAGAATGTTGTGGTTTCAGGGCTCTGGACGGTGAGGCCCAGGTGAATGGCCCTCCTCCTGCCCGGCTATGCCCCTCTTGGGCCACCTCCCACTTCCTCATGGGGCCAGGAGAGGCATCGAGGGGACCGGCCCTGTGTGTCCAGGGTGGCTCAGGTGCCATCTCTCTAGCCAGGCCCTGTGCAAGGCAGGCAGAAGCATTGGGGCTGAGGAGAGTCCCTTCTACTTCTGAGGACACAGCGGGCCCAACATGGACCGTAGCTTTATGGATATAGAGATGAAATCCCTGGGATTCAGGGGAAGAGAGGGGACCAGCAAGTGGTCCCTGCCAGGGAAGGGAGGGTGCTTATTGAGTGCTCGACCTGTGGAGGCTCCTAACCCATCATACCGCCATTCAGGACCACCACACCTATGAGAAAAGTGACGTTCAGAGAGGGGAGGTCACCAGCCTGCATCAGAACCAGGCCTATCCAATGCCCAAAGCCTGAAATTCTCTTCTGTCCTGTGCTGGGAGGAGACGGCCTTTGGGGCCTGCGTGGAATCTGGGCCCTACTCCACACAGTGGTGAGTCAGTGGATCGTCTCTCTCCTTGGGGCCTCAGTGTCCTTGTGCATGGTGAGGGTGACCTGAGAGAGTCACAGGTGCCTGGCAACTGCCGAGTTCTAGTCTGTCCCCACTGTTACAGGTAAGTGAGAAAGAGCTGGGCTGTGGGGGCTGAATAGGAAGGGGCCGAGCAGGGCAGGGCACTGCCCAGGGTTTCTGGGCTCTGGACTTGGGAGGCTTTCTCAGGACACTGGTGTTTGTTATGGTCCGTGGCTGGTCTGGCTGCTTGTCCAGCTCCATGGTGACCTATTGCACTTACCTCCACCCCTACCTGGCACCTGCTCTGCTGGACACTCCCTTAGGATGAGGACGGGGGAATATGAGGAGTGACAGGGAACTCACCACCTGTGTGCTCACTGTCACCCTGGATAGCAGAGGCAGGAAGACTCAGGACCGCGTCCTGGGGCTTACACGGGAAGTAGGTTTAGGTCCTGCCTGGCTTCTTCTGCTGCCTTCTCTGACCAAACTTGTGGTACAGACTTTTGGTTTGGATCCGGGCCCCAGAGACAGGCTGCCTGGTTTTGATTCCCAGCAGTGCTGGATGAAGCCTTGGGAAAGTTACTTATCATCTCTAACAGGCCTCAGTTTCCCCACTTGAAAAACAGAGAAGATAAAAACAGTGCTTCCTGGAATTTCTCTACATAAACAAAACGCTGTACCTGGCAGGAAGTCAGCACCTGAAAGGTGCTCATAAATCACTGCTGCCCACTAGTGACAACCTTGTCTCCCCGTGTGCACATTCACCTTGCAGCCCACATCCTTGGGAGCAGATCGAACCCCTTGTGTCTCCGTCCTGGGTTCAGGGTGATGCCAGGTGCAGGGAGAGACCTGGATATCACCTCCACCTTGCACTTCAACCTGGAGGAGAGCAGAGAGAGTCTAGATAGAGGTCACCCATGACGGTGCTGCCCGGTATGGAGGTAGCACAAAGGCCAAGAGGGCACAGCTCGAGGCAGTCTTGGACCATCACAAAGAAGGTGGCACTTCAATGGAGTTCTAATGCACACAGCATTCTTTTTAGAAGTGCCTTTGGACACCTTTCTGCACTGGGCATCACAGTAGGAGGTGGAGACCACAATCAGTAGGAAGTGGAGACCTTCTACTGTGGAGCCCAGGGATCAGACTTCCCAGCTTCCTGAACCTGTGGTCTTGGCTCTGGTCATCTGGGGCCACTGTGACCCTCTGACATGGCAGGTGGGCACCTGAGGAAGCAAGCCCATGTCGGGGCAGCTGTCAGCCTGCAGGATAGCCTGCGGGGGCGTGTGGGACCTGGTGGGCAGCTTTGGAGGCACTCGATGCTGTTTCTGCCTCAGCCTGGGGCAGTGCCATTTCCCCCGGGGGCCCAGTGGCATGACTTTGGTATGGCTCCTGTCCTTGTAGTCTCCAAACCTGGATTTCTGGTCCTCTCAGAGCTTCTGAGAGCCATAGTCTCTCCTATCTATCAATCTTTACTCTTAAAGTAGCCAGAATTAATTTCCGAGAAGCCTAAGATTGTGTATGTGAATAAGCAGAGAAGGAAGTAGCCCAGGCAGAGGACACAGTTTGAGCAGAAGCTCAGAGGCTCGCAGAGCTCAGATGCATTCTGAAGGTCATGGCCAGTCACATGAGCTGTGTGGGGTTGCGGGGCATGCATTTAGGGTGGTGGGGACCCCAGGTGTTGACGTTGATGAAGTGGCCGAGGACCACTAAAGCTGCCATGTCAAAGACGGAGCTTGACCTTGGGGTGGAGACAATGGATTTTAAATAGGGCAGGAGTCACAGCTGATGAGAAATTCACAAGGATTTCTCTGGGACAGCTGGGAAGTGTGATTGGATCAGGTGACATGGAGGGAGGAAAGTCAGTGAGGGGACGGCAGGAATCATCTCTTGGGGCAGGTGTTGGCTCGGTTGCCCCTGCCCTTGAGATCTAGCTAAGATGGCTCACCTCGTCCCCACGGCCATCCTAGGCACTGCAGAACACCCAGCCTGACCCTCCTCACTTTCAGCAAATTCCCTGTGGTCACCTGTGCTTTGAAAAGTCTGCCCCTGGGAGGTTCCTTGTGATGTGTGGATCTTCAGGTGAAACTCAGCACCCTGATGCTTTGGTACTGACTGAAGCTCTGCAGGTGTCACAGCAGGAACTGACCTTGCACAACATTAGAGACAAGCAAGCTGCCAATTGCACTTCCGCTTCCTTGTTCCTGGAATCTCTTCCCGAGGGACTCACAGTCAGCTGCTTCCCCTCTGGAGCGCCCCCCAACTCTCTTCTCTCCCCACCCTGCGCCTGACTGCCTCCTCCCTGCTCCCGCCCTCGTGGCTTGCCCCATGGTGGAGTGCCAGGCTGTCCCCAAGGGGCAGAGGCCCAGCAAGGCGGCTCTCAGAGCTCCTCCCTCCAAACCCAGCTCCAGGCCCACTTTTGCATCTCCAGACCCATCAAAGGGATCATCCAAACAGGAAAGCCATCCTTTTACAAGGAAGGCAGGGAAGTCATCCTCCCACGCGGACAGGAGGGGCAACAATTATTTTCCTGCCTCCATTAGAGTGATTAGTTGCATTTTGCAGCTAAAAACTGCAAACTAATAGCGGCTGACGCAAGACAGACATTTGTCTGTGTGCAAGTCTGGAGGCTGAGAGGGCAGTGTGGGGACCCTCCAGCCTCTTCTCTGCCCTCTGCCTCCTTAACTAGCTGCCTCCTGATTCAAGATGGCTGCCTGAGTGTCCGGACCCAAGGGGGCTGCAAGGCAGGCTGGGAAATGTAGTCTTTGAGTTTTTGATACAGTCTCCTGTTAAAACTTGAGGTTCACGTTATTATGGATGAAGAAGCAAATGTGTTTTGGAGGAAATGAGTGGTCTGCGCTGTAGCTGTGAAATCCACTTATCTCAGAAGTTACAACTGAACCCTTCTCTGGGTTGGGTGTTCATGGAAGTTCTGGTATTAAGTCTGTTGTCACTGGTGAGATGGTATAAACTGTTGCACATGCTCAATTTAAAAGTGCCAGCACTAAAACTTTCAGAAGGGGCACGGGGCCAGGCAGACCCTGGGAGTGTGAGGCCTCTCAGAGGGCAGCCAGACCCACGCTCATGATGCTTGGCTCCCCTGCAGCTTCCCCAGTGTCTTAATCCGTCGTCTCTTGATATAAAAAAAACACCCGAGGCCAGGAAATGTACAGAGATTGGAAGTTTATATAGCTCACAGTTCTGCAGGCTGGGAAGTCCAAGAGCATGGTGCCCTATCTGCTGAGGGCCTCGTGCTGAGTCATAACATGGCGGAAGGCAGCATAAGCAGAGACCGAGCAACTGCTCTAGCTTGGGTCTGTCTTCCTCTTCTGGCAAAGCCACTGATGCCCTGATGGGGGCCCTACCTCATGAGCTCACCTAACCCTAATGACCTCCCAAAGGTCCCACCTCCAAACTATTAACATGAATTTGAGGATTGCATTTCCAACATAGGCACTTTAGGGATAAACACTCAAATCCAGCACCAAGACTCCCTTGGCCTGCCATCTCTCCGTAGCTAAGACAGAGAGGGGCCAAGAGGCCTATGGACTTTCTAGATGCCTCAGCCGCTGCTGCCCGTCAGGCAATTGCATACTGAGGGCTTATTTCCAGAGGAAGCTTGGGCTGCTGAAAAATGCCCATCTCTGGGGAGACGGTGCACCATGAAGGAGCCCACGGGCAGGAACAGGCTGCTTGCACAAGCTCCGAGAGGCCAGGTGGGCTCCTGGCTCCCGGCTGCCATCGTTCCTGGCCCACCAGTGCTCCATCGGCAGGCTGTGCTTTGGACATGTGCTGCTTGCTGCCACCTGCAGTTTGAGAGGAGGGTCTTCTGTGCCATACCCCAAAGCAGGGGTTCCTCCAGCCCCAAGTGCTGCTAGAGGTATGGGAAAGTCCAGTGGCTCAATGCTGTGGCTGGGTGGGCTTGGTTGGCAGGGTCCATGTAGGGACCGCAGGCTTCACTGGTATTCCTCACCAGGCAGAGAGTCCCAGCAACCTGCCGCTAGGAATACACTCACTCAGTCCCATGCAGGGCCATGTGACTAGTTCTGGACAAGTGACATGTGACATCTGGGCAAGAGACTGTAATTGCTGCACCAGCTCCCTGCTCCCCTCTGCTGTGGTGATGGTGGGTGGCGTCTGACGTGGGGGATGCCTTATAGTCTGAGTTTCTGGGTTAAGGATGACCCTGAGCAGTTTCTCAGCTGACCCCTGATGGACACGCAGCATGGACAGAAAATAAGTCTCAATTGGTTTTAAGCCACCGACATCTAGGGGGTTTTGTTAGCCCAGCATTACCCAGCCTAGCCTGGTAGTGCATGCACATTTGCATGCACCCCAATGCCCTTTGGGGGACATTCCTCAGCCTCTGAGGCTTGTTGGCCAGCAAAGCCTTCTTATAGAAGGCACAAACGCCACATCCCACTTCCCCAGCCTCCTCTACAGCTCAGGGACACGGCTGAACCAACAGAGATGGTCCCAAGGCTGCAGTGCCCCAGGCCCAGCTGTGTTGGTGCAGCTGTGGCTATGACGTTGCTGGGGCGGGTCCTCACCAAGAGTTGCCTATTTCCTAACCCCGGTCCTCCAGCCTTCTTGTCTATTCTGTGAGCTAACCAATGTCCTCTCAGTAAATTTCCTTCCAGCTTCAATCACCCAGTCCATTGATGTTGGCTGACGACTAAGAACGTTGGGCTGATACGGCCAGTCAGGGGTCAGTGCGGGGCTGCAGGGAGGCTGGTGTGGGAGGGAAGGAGCCCGCAGGGCACCTGACGGCACCGCCCTTCAAGTTCTTGCTTCTCCAAGAGCAGCCCCGTTTTCTGTCCACCCAGAGCAAGAGGAAGGGAGTGGGCAGAGGGGTCCTGCTCAGACTCCTTCAGTCAGTGTTTGGGCATGTGATCTTCACTCTCTTTATCTATAAAATGGGGCAAATAATAGGACCTCACTTTAGGGTGGGTGCCTGAGGGCTGGGGTAGTGGCTCATCCCTAGTCCAAAAAAAAAAAAAAAAAAAGAATACATCTGAGAGATTCTGGAAGCCATAGACAAAGTCCCAGCCCCAGCACCAGCTCCCACATTATTTCTACAACAGAACCCCTTATTGTGAGACACACATTCCAGCCAAGACCTGCCGTGGATGCCTGAAATTGTGGATTGTACCAAAAACTGTGTGTGCTATATTTTGTTCTTAACTTAGACCTTAACAACCTCAGCATATAAACTTTTCTTTCCTTATTAGGCTGAGAACTTTCACCTTTTCACTTAAAGGAAACCCTTTACAGCTTCTTGTTGGCCTATCGTAATTGCCAACATCACTACTCTTGCCCTTTGGG
This sequence comes from Geosciurus inauris, assembly GCA_004024805.1. Lineage (NCBI taxonomy): Eukaryota > Metazoa > Chordata > Mammalia > Rodentia > Sciuridae > Geosciurus > Geosciurus inauris. Next base: position 133,513 of record PVHX01002657.1, on the reverse strand, counting down.
GCCATTATGAAATAAAATAAGGGTAAACATGAGCATTGTGATACCGTAATGGTTGATTTGGTAATGGAGAAGGCTACTAAGTGATTAACAGGTGGGTAGTGTATACAGTGTGGATACACCAGATGGGGATGATTTGCATGTCAGATGGGACAGAACAGGGCAGTATAAGATTTCACCACACCACTCGGGACAGTGTACAATTTAAAACTTATGAATTGTTTATTTCTAAAAATTTCCACATAATGTTTTTGGACTGCAGGTAACTGTGAGCAACTGACACTATGGAAGGTGAAATGCAGGGGAGACTGCAGCGTAAGTGCTGACGGCCTGCAGTATAAGTGTTGGAAAATCTTGGTTGGCATGACTGGGAAAAATAGAACCTAATATCTATTGCTTACCCTTGGTGAGGGTCACAGACTAGTTCTCTCAGTTCAGACCCTCTGATCTGCTCAAAAGACCGGAGAACCCATCCTTGAGGTAATGAAGAGATTCCTGGTGGACCTGGTAAAAGCAGAGATACACAGAGGTGGGAAAGGATATTAGGGACGGTTCTATTTAACACTCTCAATTTGCAAAGTTCAGAGAGGGTGAACCACTAGCCTGCAGTCACACAGCAGTCTATGGCTGAGCTTGGGTTTGGAATGGTGCTCATTTATGCTGACAGTGGGCTGTAATCTGGAGGTAGAGTTGTGCTGCCATCCAAATTTGCAAACATGATCTGGAAACGGGACAATTGCCCCTCAGACTGATGACCCCCATCTCATGACAACCAGGGATCCTCAGGCCCTCCTAGAGGAAGATCCTGCCAGAGCCCCTTCTCCTTTTCTTGCTCAGCCATCTAAGCCACTTTCTTGAGGAAGGGTGAAAATTTGCTGAATTGATCTTTTTAAATGAACACAGATCCGAACCAAAGACATTTGGAAGAGGAGAGCTTTCCCACCCCGCGGCCGCCCGCCCCCTCCCCAGAAGAAGTGCTCCCTTGTTCCTGCTGCTCTGCCCCAGATTCATGGGCCGCTTTCTGAATCGTTGGCAATTTCTCTGCACTGTCCTGACAACCCTCGGCTGTGAAATTTAAAAAGCTAGTCACCGAATCCTGTTCCCGATGGCTTGGCCCTTGCCGGCCCTGCCACAGAGATGGTAGAGGGAGCCTGGGCCGGGCCTGCAGTGAGCTGAGGTGCCTCTGGAATGACAATGGGGGGGTGTTTGCCAGGAATGGAGGAATGAAAGGAAGAGAGAGGAACCAGGAGTGGACTAGTGGACTCTGGGCTTTAAACTGAAAAATTCCAGGGTCTCAGCTGAGCTCAGGCCTTCAGGCCAAGACCAGCTTCCCCTCCTGACAGGAGATTTCACACCACCCGGCGGAGCGGGAGGGCTGAGGGCTGGAGTTTGCGGGAGGAAGAGGCTCCAAACTGGGGCCAGCCCTGGGAGGCAGCGCCCCAGCCAGCTGCCCTCTGCCCAGGCCTTCCCGTGTCCCCAGCTGCAGACACCAGCACTCAGTCATGCAGCGCCCTTTCCCCAGGAATTTTAAGGAATCCTCCAAACCGGAGGAATGTTAATCATCCTTAATTAAGAAGATTTCTAGAAGGCCACTGTGGTGGGGCTCACTGTGACAGGCGTCCTTGAGCCACAGGAGGAGGAGGCTTGGTCTCCTTGCTCTGTGTCCCAGCCCTTGACTCTGGGACACACCCCAAGCAAGGAGCCACAGGTGCTTGATGGTAAAGCCATAGGAGCAGCTGTGCTCAAAGGGCTTTTGCTCCACCCTTGGCCTGTCTGGGACTTTGTACTGACATCATGAGGTGTGGGTCGCAGGAGAGGCGTCTGGGTGCTCAGTTCCAGGACAGGCAGGGTGAAATGGCAGCTACAGCTCTCTCTGAGTCTGCCTCCTTGTTTCGAAAGCAGGGGTCCCCACGGTGGCCGCTCAGAGGCTGCTGTTGGCTTTAACAAGGCTTGCATGCCAAGTGCTAGTCGAAGTCCGTGCTCAGGTCCCCGTGAGTCTTGGAATAGTGTCGTTGCTGGACAGGCCAGGCGCTGAAAGGATCCAGCAGCTGTGGGGATCACCTCCGAACCAAGAACACGAGCTTGTCGCTCTGTCATTCATGCAAAGGCCTGCTAGGTGCCTTCTGTGCGCTGGGGCCATGACAGCAAGCCCAAGGTGACACCGTCAGTTTGTGGCGCTTAGAAGCCAGTGACAAACCAACCGGTGAACAAACAAAATCAAGATTGAAACCATGTCAGGTATAAATAAGAAGGGAGTCAGGACAGGAAGGTGCCAGCCACGCCCAGGCACAGAGCAGGGTGCCCAGGGAGGCTGCCACAGGCCCCGGAGGAGGGAACAAACCTCGCCAGGCTGGGAGGTCCGTGTGACTGCCATGGACAGGGCAGCGGGACGTGGCTGGCAGGTGAGGCAGGAGGGGGCCTACAGGACTGCGGGCTGCTTCCCAAAGGCTCCAGGACACCATCGGAGAAGTCATCAGTTAGGGGCAGGAGAGGCAGGAGGGGGGCCTGGAGGCCTGGAGGCCTGGAGGCTGGAGTGGGTTGATGCCCACACGGGTGATGGTACGGGTTGCTGGCACCCATGTCTCTCCAGAGGTGGGCCCTGCCCCTGCTGGGCCTGTGCAGGCAGGGCCGGTCCTTCAGGGCAGTGATGTGCTCTGCGGACCTCAGGCTTGTTCTGTGCGGCCTCCTTTCTCAGTAGTGCCTGTCTTGGTCCTTTGTCTATTGCTTTACCGAACACCCAGAGGCTGGGTAGTTTATAAAGGGTAGGAGTTTATCTAACTCACAGACCTGGAGGCTGGGAAGCCCAGGAGCCCTGACGGCCTCTGGTGGGGATTCTTGCCTCATCCTGACAGGCAGGGGTGTCAAGGGGTAAGAGAGCAGGTGGCTCGCTTGCTCTGTCACGTGGGGGCCCCACCCGCATGACCTCATCTAACCCTAAAAGCTTCCCCACAGTCCCCACTTCTAAACACCATGAACATGTGCATTTGGGGATTAAGTTTCCAACACAGGGATTCTGGGCAGTGCACTCCCTTCCCTGGGCCACACCTGCAGGGGGACCCTCGCTGCCCTCCCTGCATGGAGCCTGTGCTGCCCTGCCCGCTGGAGCAGGAGACGCCAGCCCGAGCCTGGTCTCCAGAGTGGGCAGGTCCACCAGGCCCCAGGCTGGGCTTCCCCTGGGACCAAGCCTCACCTGGCCAAGCCATGACAGAGGCCCTGAAGCCACCCTGGGGGCCCATTCTGGTGTGCTGAGACCACTTTGGCATGATTCACAATGTGCTGCTCCTAGGGGTCATATGACCAATGGCCCGTGTCACTGTAGAGTCTGAGACTCTTTCCACTGAAAGGGAGCCAAGAAGCTACGAGGCATTTAATCCAGCTTCATTCACGAATTCTATAGTGTTTGTCAAGCACTTACTATGTGCCTCGCGTCACACCAGTGCTGGGTTGTATGCTAAATACGGGGACTGCACACTGAGCAAACCTAGGTGACTCTGGTCATCAAGGACATCAGTGTTTTGACTGGTGGTGGGGCGCGAAGACACAAAGCGCCTATGTGACTGTGAACCAGGACTAGGGAGAGAAAGGACTCGAACAAGGTTCACAGCATCTGCGTTGTAGGTGTGGTCACACCTGGCCTGACCGTCCAGTTCTGGTGGCTGGGAAAAGGCTAGTCCCCAACACCATTTCGGAGGGTACGTATAAATACCCAGAAGGCTCGCACGACAGGTGTGTCCCACTATTGATAAAACACGCTGTGCTAAGTCCACAGGACATCCATGCCATAAGGAAGTCTGAGATGTGGCTGGTGTTGAGATGAGCTGGCAATCCTGATGTTAATGAGAGCTGTTAAATTTAATGATCTGTTGACTGTGTTTGTAAACACGAAGACAAGGACAGAGGACGTGGCTGTGGAGCATCTCCTGCGTCCAGCTGGCACAGGGTGGGGGTGGGGCCCTTAGGGATGTGTGCCTGGATATTAACTATCCCCTGCAGGCCAAGCCCTCACCCTCAGGCTGGGCCCCCTACTCCCAGTGACCCTGCTTCCCAAGTGGCCTGCCTTCAGGATTTGACCTTGTCCTAGATCTCTGTGCAGATCAACCCGGCAGAGCTTGGAATGGGTGTAGTTCACTCTCCAGTGGTTAGGAATCCCTAACACTGGCCTCTAGGTGAGGCAGGCCCAGGCAGAAGGTCCCCACAGCAGAGCAATCTCTTTTTGGCTTAGGAAATGTAGAATTCCAGTTTGAGAAAAGAGGACTGTTTCTGCCTTCCATCCCATGCGGTCCCCATTTCAGTTTTAGGCAGTATCCCCTTCAGAAGTGAATCCCCCCCATCTCCTCTCTCCCCTGCACTCCCCTCCCCCTCCCTCTCCCCCCACCCACCCCCTTCCTCTCTTTTCAAGTGAACCCACACTTCTTGGCTTTGGATCTGGGTGCAGTAGTGATTCAAGGTTATAATGTTCAAGGGAAGTCGGTCACCCTGGAGCTGCTGACCTCACTCACAAGGCTGTCCACTGCCTGTCTTTCTCTGTAAAATGGGAGCTATTCGACACCACAAGTGTTTACTTGAGCATGTATTTATTCCCCCCAGTCTTCTGGGTTCTGTGGGGACTAAGTGAGGAACCAGTGGGACAGTTCCTACCCTTGTGGGAACTACTCAGTGCCAGGAACTCTCCAGGTGCTGGAAACAGACACAGCAGCCCTGGGTGCCTGCCCGGGCAGGGCTCTGTGAGCACAGCTGAGGGTTCGGGTGGGCCCAGGAAGCGCCTTGGGCAGGGTGGGGATTCAGTGCAGCCCTGAAACCTGGAAAGACTCCGAAGTGGAGGGCAAGGCTCTCTCGATTCTGCTGCAGGGAGAACAGGCCTGGTCACGGCACTGAGCTGTCCCCTCCAAGTTCCCTGTCCCGCACTGAGAGGACTGGCCTTGCTTCTGGCCCCTCTCCTTCAGAGCAGCCCCACCCAGGTGTTGTGACGTTGCCCACTTCCTCTGCCCTCCTCCTGCAGAGGCCACCTGCTCTCTCCTCCCTGCTCTGCTGGGAAGCTTCCCTGGGTGCCCCCGAGAGCCAGATGGCTTAGACTCAGTGGAAAAGCAACGACAGTGGCCAGAAGGACCCGGGCTCTGATGTCATGCAGACCTGAGTCTGGAACTGGCTCTGCTGTCACGGACATGGGCAAGCCAGTTGGCAAACAGCACCTAGTCATTGACCTGGGAAGGGCAACCTGCCTCACCTGTCTCCAGGGATAGAAGATGATATGAGGGCAGATGGTCGGTGCAGACGGGATGCCCTGAAAATACCAGTTCCCACGTCTCCCTGGTGCCCTGTGGCTAGGCAGCATGGCGAAGGACTCCGTCGGGGCAGGCAGAGCCAAAGCACACACATAGTGGAATCTGGCCCCCCTGGGCTTGGTCTCGGCTCCTGGTCTCATGACAGGTGGACTTTGGTCAAGTGACTTATCCTATCTTAACTCCTGCCTCCATCTACAAAATAGATATCCAGGGTGCCCTGGAGGAAGGTGCTCAGCACGGCACAGGACGATGTCTGTGGAGTGTTGAACCCAGGGCCCCGTGTGGAACGTACCGGCCTGTTGTCCTGGCGACCCCCTGAGCCAGCCTCTGATGTCATGCCCCTGGGTGGGATCAGCCAGGACCCTGCGCCAACCTTAGAAAGACGATGACAGGCAAGAAACCGAGTCCCTGCCAGTCCTTCACCGTCGCTGTGAAGGTTCTGGAGAGTGCCTGGAGGTCAGCCCCACAGCCCCAGCATGACCAGCTTCTTGGGCCTCCCTTTGGAACCCGCACAGCACATCCTGCCTCCAGAGGTCACATCTGCCAAGAGCAGAGTACTAGGCCCTGGCAGCTGGTGCTCCAGGGACCTCGTCACTAACCTGAAAAACAAGCGCAGCACCCTGACCACAGCCTGTGTCCCACGCAGGGCCCAGAGCCAGGCTCAGGGGCTTTCCTGGGCTGGCTGCTCCTTAGGGTGACGGCAGCAGAAACAAAGGCCTAATGCTCTGATTATCTTCTGTTTTGGGGTGTCTAGCAAGCAGAGCAGCCACCTCATCCCAGGAGCCGGAGAGGCTGTGGAGTGAAATTAAAAAGGGACGGCGCAGCCTCACTGCAGTTCTAATCAGGGCCTGAGCCCTGGGCCTCCCCGGTGGCTGCAGGTCTGGCTCAGGGGTTTCCATTTTACAGTCCACGGAGGTTCTGCAGGCAGGAGGCAGAGACAGGAGATGGGGGACCCGACAGGAGTAAGCCTCCAGGAATAAAGGACTTGCAAGGAAAATCAAAGGAAGACACAGGCATCCCCAAGCTTTTAGGTGCTGCTGACACTAATTAGATGATGGTAAGAGCAATAGAAGCATCTCACACTGGCTGAGCGCCTACTGTGTGCAGGTGTTTCTCTGGGCATGCACTTGAACGCAGCACCTCTGTGAGGTAGGGGTTAGAACCTCCGCTTTCCACAGAGGAAAACTGAGAGGCCCAAAGGCAGGAGCAAGGACCAAGAGGAATATCCTAAGAGCTGTGTGCTGCCTGCCATCAAGAGCCCTCGGGCTGGGGAGGTGTCACTCAGCTGATGGGCACCTGTGGGCAGACCCTGATGCAGGCCAGCTACACCAGGAAGCTGCAGAGGAGAGGGTTAGAGAGCAGGGTCGCTGGTCACGACCTCAGCCCAGATGGAAGGTCTGCTCAGGCAAGGGCCCTGAGGCAGATCAGGAACCAGGGAAGAGTTCCAGAGGGCTAGGCTGGGTCCACGGCAGGCAGGGCTGGAAAGGGAGGTGGACCTGAGCTGTAGGCCTGAGTGGGTGGAAGGGACTGGCTTCTACCTGGTCAGTAGTACGCATCTGGAGCTGTGGTGTTCCGGGATGTCGCTCTTCCGCTTGGCTTAGGGAAGGAAGTAGAAAAAAGTGGTTTGGGAGCCGGGCAATTCTGGTTTTGATCTTGATGATCCCTGTGAGTTTGCCCTGTGTCCTTGAGGAAGTTACCTGACTTCTCTGAAGAAAGTGAGTGATTATATGCATTTCACAGGGTTCTGGAGACTGAAATATAACAGTGTGTATAAAGTGTGGGCTCCGTGGTAGTGGCCAGTGTGATTATTAACAACAGGAACACTTCCGTTTATTCTCATTGTTTTTTTTTTTTTTTAATATACCTGTCTACAGAATTCTCGCTTCCCTAGGACCAGGCCTTCTGACACAGGAAATGGAAAGATCCTCCTTTCTTCTCTGGAAGAACTCTTACAGCCCTCAAGACCCATTTCAAGTTTCCCACGCTGTGGAACCTTGGCCACTTTCCTCTTTGCAGAGAAGTCTCTCTCTGCCCTACCTCTACCCTGGCCCTCGTCACCCTGGCTGGTAACCATGGCTGGTCATGGTGTGTCCTCTCAGCCAGATGCGGAATTTCTGAAAGCACAGAGACTGCTGACTCGGGGGCTCCCAAGGTGGTCTGCCCACACTGGGGTCCACAGGCTGCCTTGGGGGATCCTCAAGGTCAAAGCTGCCCTCAGTGTCTTGGGATGCCACCTGCCCTTTTCAGTACATGGTCACTTGTGCCAGGGTGGGTGAAGCCGTTGGTGTTGACTGAGGGGGTCACACCCAGGTGTACGAGTGACGTGGGCTTGACCGTCACAGTTGCATTGAAACACAGGCCAGTTCCACTTCAGAAGGTCCTTAAGGGATCAGCAAAATTATTAATTTCTAAACATTTGAGCCTTCTTGGTTTTAGTGCATTATGATTACAGGTAGCAGTGAGGCTCGTTCTGTCCAGAAGTGCACATACCGGCGTTCTGCATTCCACCTGAAGCACACGTCTGTTGAAGACTCCTTGTGAGAAAATGGAGAGCACGTGTAAAGCACGGTTGCTGCAAACCCAGGCATGACGTGGAACGGGCTGTCGAGGGCTGGCACTCGTGAGACTGACCACACCAGGCTGAAGGGGCGTTTTCTACCTGAGCTGGTGATGCATCAGCTTACTCAGACCTGAGTGTTTGGCAGGGATTTGCTCAAAACTCAACCAGCTGTGCCTGTCTTTTCAGTGAGAGCAGCAGACTGTGATTGTTGCCAATGGTAAAATGCAAGCTGCTCGGTGGGAACGAGGGGCTTGGAGCGTGCCGCCTGCCCCTGGGACACCTTGACTTCCCCTGAGCTGCTCTGCCGAGGTCTGTGGTGGTGCTGACGCTTTGACTTCTGGGTATTATCCAATGAGATGTGCCCGTAGGTGGTATATCTGCAGAACCGGGGAAGGTACTTTCCCAGAGAACCATCACATCAGGCCTGGGTGAAGGAGCGGCTCACTGAGCAACCCAGGCAGAGGGATTCCAATGTGACAGGTTTCAGACTTCATATCACAACGACTGGAATCATTTGTCAAGTTTTAGTGTCATACTGAAAAAGAATGTCCATAATCATCTGGAGAGGACATTAAAATACTTCTACCTCTCCAACTACCTATCTGTGTGAGACCAGCTCTTCTTCATCCGCGGTAACCAAAATAAGCTTTTGTATCTGATTGAATACAGTGGAGGTGGGAATCCAGCTGACTTTGATTAAGCTCCACATTCAAAGGATTTGTTAATATATACCATCGTGCCACTCTTCTCATTCTGTAAAATGATTTATTTTCGTAAAATTATGTTATATAGTAACATATGATGGATTTATAATTGTTATTTTCGAATGAATGAATAAGTATTTGTGTGATCTTCAGTTTTAATTTCTTTCTTTCTTTTTCTTTTTTAGTACCAGGGATTGAACTCAGGGGCACTCAACCACTGAGCCACATCCCTAGCCCTATTTTGTGTTTTATGTAGAGACAGGGTCTCACTGAGTTGCTTAGCGTCTCACCGTTGCTGAGGCTGGCTTTGAACTTGCGATCCTCCTGCCTCAGCCTCTGGAGCCACTGAGATTATAGGCGTGTGCCACCCTGCCCAGCCCAGTTTTAAATTATTATATGAAATTCAAAGAAGCTCTTTGGGTTCTTCAATAATTTTTAAGAGTGTACTGGGGCCTGAGGACAAAGACCCTGGGAACTTCTGGCCCAGCTCATGGCCTGGCACATAGTAAGTGCTCACTAAGTAGATGTGGTGTCCAGGCCTTTGGAGGTGATGACTGGCCAAGCTGCCTAGTCCTGGTGTCACTTGGTGTTTAGTCTATTTATCATTATTCTAATGAAATACCTGAGGTAGCCTAAATTTAAAAGGAAAAAAGTTTTATTGAGCTCATAGTTTTAGACCTTCAAAGTCAAAAGCCCAAGGTCCTAAGTTGGATGGCAGGAACGCCTGCCAGGGAGCACATCTCAGAAAGAGGAAGCCAGAGACTGCACCCCACAATGCCCTGAGGCACACAGTGCCCTAGCGACCTGCAGACCTCCACCAGGCCACACCTTTTCCAGGGCCCACCACTTGCACTGCCCACTGAGGACCAGTTGTCCATCCAGCCCTTCTTTGGGTGGACAGATGTCCAGACCACAGCAGCCTTCCCTTGTGCTCCTGGAAGGACCATGTCTGGGCCACCTGTTCATCTGCTCCTGGGTCACTACGTGGGCTGACCCAGTGACCTTGGCTCTCCTTGGAGCTGAGTTCTCTGCTGGGTCTATGCTAAGTGGGATTACCCATGAGCCTTCGCGCCCACCCCCAGATCGCCTCTGCAGATGCGGGCTCTGACCCCATTCATCTTGTGCCTGGTGGCTGGGTCCAGGCCAGGTTGGGAAGCCTGTGGAACTGCTGAGACAGTAATTTGCAATTAAATTTCAGAAATGTTAGGGGTCAAGTCTGGGGCAGATGTGGGCTATTTTTAAAGATGGGCCATTTCAGAAGGGAGCACAGGTGGGCCACTCACAGCCTTGGCCTTCCTTGCCTGCCCAGGAGAGCCGCCTGCTGCGTGCCGCAGGGGAAATGCTGATTTTGTTGTTTTGGCTCAAGGGCAGACAGAGGTGAGGGAGCGGTGACCCGGTCTCCCTCTCCTTGCTCTCTCCTCTCCCACGATCCCTGTGGGCCTGGGAGAGGACATCTTCCTGTCGGGGCTGAGAGGCTGCCTGTCATCAGAGTCGAGGCCGCACACACACACGGGAGAGTGGAAACGGGACCTGGGAAGAGCAAGTAGAGAACCCCTCAGTCCTCCGGCTTTCAGGGCTTGTGGAGGTTGAGATCACCCGGCGTCAGTGTCACCAAGGCCCCAGGGAGGCCTGTGCACCTGAGCTGCCTTTCCCAGGGTCTCTGTTGAAAAGGGACTGCCGGGAGCCAGAGCTGGGTGTGGCTCACCGTGTCACAGATGCCTTTGTGAGGTGTGCTGGGCTGAGCTTCCCGGGGCTGGGCTGGGCAGAGGAGAAGGTGGGCTGTGAGGCAGCTGGCACAGAGGCTCGGCCGACCCCTGGGAGCTCAGGGAACGTGGGCAGCCCCCCGTCCTTGTCACGGCCTTGCATCAACACCAGGACTCCTCGTTTTGTTCCCACACCTCGCTCAGGGCCTGGTTGGCGGCCGCCCCCAGGGAAGGGCCAGAAGCCACGACCACGCAGTTCTCTGTGGCCTGGCGCACAGCCCAGGAAAGGACTCGGTGACAGCCACCAGCAGCCAGCGCCCCTGGTCCCCAAGGGGATTCACATGGTGTCCCATGGCCAAGTCCACAGAAGCCCTGGAGGCATCTGAGGATGCGGGCCGCGAGGGAGGCAGGCCCCCAGGAGGCTGCAACTGGCAGAGGCTCAAGCTCCACTTAAGAGGAACCAGAGAAAACACGGCAGGCGCTCAGCGCGTACCTGTCGAGTGACGGAGGGAAACGACGCACAGCTCCACGAGGTCGTGCCGGGAACCCGGGCTCCACGGAGCACAGAGTCGCCTTGGGCGGGTCCGTAACCGTCCCGTGCCTCAGTTTCCTCAAGTGCACCAAAGGTACGTCAATGCACCACAGCGAGGAAGACAGTTCATGATGCAGGTGGACGCTCAGAACGGCGGCTGCTCTTGGGGTGAGTGAGCTGGCAGGGGGGTGAGCTGGCCTCTGTGGCTCTGTGATTGGCTTGGCCACCATGGCAATCCTCAGACACAGCCACCACCCAAGATCTCCAGAGGGCACAGGCGTCAGCCACTCGTGCACAGGGAACCGAGCAGCACGCCTGTCCCAGGAGCTCGGCCTCGGGTTTTGGCTGGGACTCGGTGTCCCCAAGTGGCAGGGGGTGCTGCAAGTTAAATACTGAAGAGAATGTTTCTCTCAATCCAATTAAAAAGGGAGAAAGGATTGGGTGGTGATGGGGCGACTCGAACATCGGACCCAGCGACTCTGTTCAGCAAGAGAGCAGGCCGTGGACTCAGCCTCTGGGTGGCGGAGCTGCCGGGAGTGGGCAGCGTCCCTCGGAGCTCAGTGCTCTTGTTCTGTGGTGACCACCTGTGGGAGCACGTGCAACCCACTTTCCATCTAAGAAATTCTTCTTCACATTCATTTAAAAAACAACTGGTGAGTTGACTTAAAAAAAAAATGTGAAACAAACAATGGCACGGGTTGTATGTGAACACGGCACCCACGGGAGGGGCCCTGGAGGACTGGGGTTGGGGAAGTGCCAGCCTTCGGGGTCAGATGAGAAGCGTGAGGCAGGCAGACTTGGTGGGGTTGGGACCTGCTTCCTTCAGTGTCCTCACAGTTGATGCAGGGCAGAAAGCCCCAGACCTCTCATGTCCATGTGGCTCCCATCTGGTCCACCTTCTTACCCAGCTGTGGGGCTGCTTCCTTCAGGAACTTTGCCCAGAACTCTCCCCAGATGATTCTCTCCCCACATATGTCAGTTTTCTGTCACTGTGACAAAATACCTGAGGTAATCAACTTGAAAGGAAGGAAGGTTATGTTGGTTCACGGTTTCAGAGGTGTCAGCCTGTGGTCATGGGCTCTTTTGCTTGGGTCTGGGGCGAGAGTGTGTGGTGAAGGAGGCCTGTTTCCCTCATGGTGGTTGGAAGCAGAGGGAGAGAGAGGGAAGGGCAGGGGTCCTGACATCCCCTTTAAGGGTATACCCCTAGTGACATAAGACTTCCTACGGGTCCCCACCTCCTACAGGTTCCACCACCTCCCATAGGTCCAAGCCTTAACACATGGGCCTTTAGGGAACATTCCAGATCCAAACCATAGTGCAGCTCTATCCCTATAACACTCTGGGAACAGTCAGTGTGTTCTCAGAACAGTGCATACTGGATCTGTGCTTAACACAGTACAGAGCATGAGTTGGTACTCAGTGTAAGCTCACTAGACTGTGGCTAGATGGCATGCATGTGCACAGATGGAGTGAAACTAGCTGGGGAGACAGAAGTCACAGCAGATTGCTCTGAGGCCCCCGCTGCCTAGTGCACAGACTTCTACCGTCCACGACTTCGCAGCTGTGATAATTCAGCTAAGCTCAGTGAGCACTGGGCATGGGAGCTGGCAGTGTAGGGCAGACGCGCAGCCTGGCCAGCCTGCCTGAGGGTCATGGGTTCCTCAATGGAGGTGGAAGTCTGTCAGAGCTGATGTCTTGGCAGCTCATTCCTGTCCCTGGGAGCCACCAACTCTTTCCAGGGCCACCTACCACGACCCCGCCCTCACTGGATTTCTCAGCACCCCAACTGAGAGGGGTCAGCCACTCCATGCAGGTGGGTCAGCTGCTGGTTTCAGGAGGAAGCAGTGGCTCTGAGCCCATGGTCACCTCCCCCCACTCTGATCACTTTTCTCAAGTCCATCTAGGGAGAGAGTTTGGCTCAGAGGGAGGATCCCCAGGGGCTTCCGATGTCACACTAGGTGAGGTTTGAACTTCAGTCGTCCGTCAGTGGCCTGTAACTTGGGCACCTCCTTTCTCGGAGCCTTGGGGTCAATCCCTCCACTCCAGGTTGGGTAGACACAACTGGCTCTGTGACGGGCAGGTGGCAGGCGCTCCTGCCCACGATCTCCTGTCCTGCCCTGGCTGTTCCGAGGTGCAGTGGGGTGAGGGCAACCTGCCTGGGGAGGAAAGGCCTAGGGGAGTGGGCAGGAATGAGGGCAAGACACTAACACAGAAGTCCAGGACGGCTCATTCCCACAGTTTCATTGGACAGCATGACCTGAGGGGCCTGCTCAAAGGCACAGTGCCAGGTGCCCAGCCCCAGAGATTCTGGTGGGGCCAGGGAACCTGCATTTTAGCAGCTTCCCAGACATTCCGCTGCAGGGATGCCAGCGACACCTCTGAGGAGGCCTCCTCTAAATCGCAGGGTGGAACGACCTCATCCAGAGGTCACTGCTGGGGACCACCCCTCCAGATTGAGACATTTCCCCATGGAGATCCACATTTCTAGTTCTCTGGGGGAGCCTGGAGTACGGCCAGCCTGGGTCTGCTTTTCTCTGTAATAGCAAAGGGGCTTAGTTACACCTGCTCCTTTGGACAGGGCTGCTGTCTCTGGGAGCCACCTAAAGTCCTAGCCCAAACCCTAGTGACGTCTGAGTTTGTGACCCTCGGGGGTCTAGTTCCCTCACCCCATAGAGTAGGGCACCGAGGTCCAGTCAGAAGGGCTCAGGCTGGAGGGTTGAGCATGATGCCCAGGTCACAGGTGGCCCCCGAGAGCTGCTGTGTAAGCTGAGACCTGAGAGTGGCTGAGCCAAAGCAGGGGAGATGCTGGACCCCATGAGTGTCAGAGTCCAGAGCAGACCCCACAACAGCCACCAGCTGCATGTGCAGGCCAGGGCCATCCTTGAGGCAGGGACAGGGCTTGGTGTGACACAGGACAGGAGGGAGACGGTAGGCAGAAGGAGGGATAAGCAGTCCTAAGGTACAGGGAGCAGCCAGTGGCTACTTCTGTCCCCACATGGGGTGAGCCTTCCTGAGCAGCAGGATGGCGGAGCCCAGGGGAGAGGGAGGGTCCTCGTGATGTTGGAGCTGGTAAGCATCCCCTCCACCTATGGGTGTCCAGAGAAGAGAGAGGCAGTCTGCTTAAGTTTTTAATAAACAGTGAGTATTTTTTATACAAGAATGCCCCATGCAATTCTGAGGCCATATCTATAGTAAAAAAAAATTATCAGATATTTATCCCGAATTCGAATTTACCTGCGCATCTTGTATTTTTATTTGCTGAATCTGCCACCCTCAACCTGGCCCTCTTTGGGCTCCGTCGGCCTGGTTGGGTTTCCAAGTCTGGCCACCAACAGATGTCAGCGGGGCTCAGAGAGGGCTCGGCCTGCCCAGGGCCACAGACCAGCAAGTCACAGCAGCTGGGATGAGCTCGGGAGTGTGACTCAGGAGCTCGTGATCCCTGCTACTGGCCTCCAAGGGGAGAGCTGAGCATGACAGACGAGAAGGATCCGAAGCCGGTGCTACAGGACTAGGTTTGCAGGGCCTGCAGGTTGCTGACATTGCTTTTTTCTATGATTTGTTAATGAATTGTCTAAATCCTTTTCATGGTGCCGGGGAAGGAACCCAGGGCCTTGCTCATGCTAGGCAAGGGCTCTGCCTCTGAGCCACAGCCCAGCCCTCATTCTCTAGATATTTATCTTGCACTGATCACATGCAGGACATTATGTGTCTTTCAGTGACAGCTGAAATGGATCCAGAGCATCACTGTTTACCTTCCCACTTACAGAATGGGAGAATGAGGCCTAGAGAGACCCCGGGCCTAGGAGCCACAGGAGCTACACACGCCCAGGCCTCCTGCCCAGTGCTCCCTGCCACTCCCAGCAGCCCACACGGTGCCTGACTGCTCTGGTGCTTGCTGCATATGCAAACCCTAACCCCCATCTGAACAAAGCCATGCAAACTGAAATCAGCATGGACGTCCGTGTGTGTCCACCTTTGGTAGGCACCTCTGTGCTGCACGTGATGTTTAATCCTGCTGCCTGAGACTCTGCACCAAGGTCACAGCCCCCTCTGCAGGGCCTCAGCCATGCTGCTGTTTGGTGCCCGGCCATGTCTCCTTTCTACCTTGTGGGATGAAGGATGCTGGGGAGGGGTGGAGGACGGCAACTCAGGGCCTCAGCGGAGCCAGAAGCTGGAGCCAGGCCTTTGGTGTCATGGTGACAGTTACTATGGAAACTCAGCAGCTGCAGTCAGCACGCCTACCAGGATCTGCAGGAGTTTGTCATAGAGCCGAGCTGAGCCCGGAGAGAGGGGGAACTCCATAGTATTTAGAGTCTGGAGCGAGAACCAAGTTTCAGCCTGGGGCTGCCCCTACCTGCTCCTCCATCTTCCTCCCTGCTCCTCCCCCTGTGGCGCCTTCTGTGCAGCCTGGAGCTTTGGTCTTTGGTGGTGAGGCTACTGGGCTCTGGCCTGTGATCCCCTCTCTGGCTTATACAAGGGGCTCATTCCTCCTTACCCCCAAGCCTCTTCTTGATGTCTTGGGAGCAGGAATGAAGTCTGACGTGTCTCCATGTCCCCAGCATTTCGCTTGCATCGGGGACTTGATAAGGCACAAGCATTGACGGAGTTCCCTGGGTCAGGAACTGTCACATGTGGGTTCTCACTCCCCTGTAGAGGGGCTTCTTGACATAACAATGATCTGTCATGTTTTGTCACTTTGGAGATTGAGGAACGGAGACTCAGCCAGGTTAAGTGGCTCACTCCAAGTTCCACAGCTGGTATGTGGAAGAGCCAAGGTTCAAACCTGCTCTGCGCTCCCCGTGCGCTCCCACGAGACAGGTCGCAGCATTGCTGGAATACAATGCAATTCCCCCTTTCAAAATGCTCGCGTGAGTCGCTTTTAGTCTATTCACAGAGTTGTGCAAAAACATCAGGGCTATCCATTTTAGAACACTTTTTATCACAAAACAGAAAAACAGCCTCCTTCCTCTAGCTGGGGCCTACCCCAGCTTCGTAGGAGGACTTGAAGTCCAAAAGTTGGCAACAGTTGTAAACTTGGAGCTGAAGATTTCCGCGTGGGAGGCCCGCCTTTCTCTTGGCAAATCAATAATGCCGTGCCGCTTTCAGCATATATGCTTGGCTCCTCTGCATTAAGACCCCAATTCTCCACTGAAATATCTCAAAACAACCTACAGACAAATAACCCAAATTCCAGGGAAGCCTGAGGGCTTTCCTAGCTGGACCACAGCGCATGCAGACCATGTGGTCGCTCAGAACTCTGGAATTCACCCGGCCCTGTGTTTTCAAAGCCCAGGGCTTTTTGGAAGTCTGACTTTGTGGCATCTGCTGGCTGCAGCTTGGGGGCCCTTGGGGCTCTGGGCCCCCAGGAGCACCTCATAAAGAAGGGCCTAGGTCCTGTTTAACCCAGATATCCAGTTCATCGCTGAGATAATCCCTCATCCCCAGTCCCCAGAACAGTGGAGTGGGCTACACATGGATCTTTTTCTTACATCAGGGAGGCTCTGTTGTGCCAAGCTGTCACATCCTCCCCCTCCTTCAACTACCCACAGTGTTGAAAGGCAACTGAGGGAACCTGTCCCCCAGCTTCTTGCACAAAAGAAGCCACACATAATGTGCACACAGAAGCCCCCAGATGTCCAATTTAGTGAAATGTCCAGTACCTCTCTCCTGGTCCTGCCCTCCTTCCCTTGGAACTGTGCCAGAAACTCAAGTTCTTCATTAGTCTGGGGGGTCAGGCTGCAGCCAGAGACAGGTGACGTGCCTCCGGAGAACCTCGCCACCCTGGCTTCTCTCGCTGGTGGCCAGCTCTGTATCACTCTGTCCTTACTTGGGATAGCATGCACAGTCATCCCTGGGTCTCTGTGGGAGACTCCTGCAGATACCAAACTCCCTAGGTGCTCGAGTCCCTGTGTAAAACGGCATAGCATTCACCTATCAGCTACACCGTCCTTCTGTATATTTTAAACCATCTTCAGATTACTTGCAATACCAGTTACTTCCGCCTGGTGTGGAGGCAGCTGTTACCCATGACCAGGGAGCAAAAGAGAGAGGGAGGAGGGACCAGGCCCCACAATCCCTTCAAGGGCACTGCCCAGCCACCTGAGGGCCTTCCGCTGGGCCCCACCACGTCCCAGAAGCACCACAGGCTGGACATGGAACCCTCAAGGCATGGGCCTGTGGGGGACACTTACCTGAACCACCACAACAGGGGTCGAGTGGGATGACATGTCCTTCAGATGGATCCTAGCCCCCTGCCCCCAGAGCCACGCGTGGCTCCTGCGTGGCTTTCTATAACAGATGAGCATGAGTGACGCTGGACAGCATGAAGGGGCCACTCCTAGACGACCTATGAACCATAGGGACCCAAGTGCAGGGGCTGTTCCTCAGAGGAAAGTGGGGGTGCTATTTCCAAAAGAGGGGACTCTCGAGGCCAAAGAGTGGGTGTTCACCATAACCAGGCATCCTATGGCCAGGGATTAGGAAACGCCATCAGAGGGACATCTCTGGAATGAGCCAGGGTGAACAAGGCCTGTCCCCACCCCTGTCCCAGGCACTCCTGTCCTCCCCTGGCTTACAGGAGAGGCCACTCCTCATTACAGTGTGAGAAGGCTTTGGAGCTCTGGTGATCCTTGAGAGACGTGTGCTCTGTGGTGAGGGACCAGTGTGGACTTGGAGAGATCTAGGCCTTACTGTGGACGCTGGCCCTGTTTTGCAAGCTGGGCAACTTCTTCCACTTTTCCAAGCCAGGTCTTCTTCTGCACACAGAACAAACAAAACAACTGTACCCCTCTCAGAAGATTGCTGTGAAATTTAAATAAGGTCGTCAACATGCGCCAGGGGTTGAGCAATCCTTACCCAAAATGCTTGGACCAGAAATGGTTCAGATTTCAGATATTTTCTGGATTTTGGAATATTTGTATATACACAATGAGAATATCTTGGAATGGGAATGAAGTCTAAACACAAAATTCATTTTTATAGACATCTGGTCCACAGGGCCCAACGGTAACTTAATATAATATTTTTAATAATTTTGTGTATGAAAAAAATTATGGCACAGAAATTTCCACTTGTGGTGTCCTGTGGATGGTCTAAAAATCTCAGATTTCGGAGCATTTCAGACTTCTGATTTGCAAATTTGGGATGCTCAACCTGTCTGTGACAGTATAGGGCCGCAAGTGACCCTTGATTAAAGATAGCCATTTTCCTAATGCTAGTAGTCTTTACCATTATCTTTCTAGCCTAGAGTTACAGCGTGTGACTCTGCGCCTGAGCCTGGGTTTCCTCTGCTGTAGGTGCCTATGCTCACAGGCCATCGGCAGGATGTTTTAAGATTGTGAAGGAGGAGCCTCGCCAAGTATCTAGAGCACAGACGAGCACAGCTCCTCCCATCCCCATTTCCCACCTCTGTATGTACTTAGCTGGGAAAAGTCACCTCAAGGTACTTATTCTCACGAGAGTCACATCCAAACTTTGATGGGGTCCAGAGCCAGGGGATGCTTTCCAAGGCAGATGACGTGGGGACAGCCATTCTCCATGGAAGTGGTGCTCTGGCCTGGGAAGGAGAGGCCACGAGAGACTGCTTCATTGTTCACAGATGTTCCCTCCGCTCCTGAGCTAACTTCAGGTTGGCCATGTAAACAGGTATGGCTAAAGAAATGTGCGTGCACTGGACAGCGTTACTTCTGGGAAAAGCTGTAGGAACTGTCTTTGATTCCCTCCCCATGGTCTTTGCCCTTTATCACAAAATTACACAGATAAAGGCCTGTCCATCATCCTGGGTCCCTGAGTAGAGCAGATGTGGAATGGGGTGCAGCTAACTCACAGTGGACACCTAGCACAGGTGAGAAATGGCCATTGTCCAAAGCTGCTGAGAATTTGGAGTCATTTTTAATCATGCCTAATCTAGCTTGTTCTATCATGTGCAGGTCAGAGACCTTGAACAGCCTTCTCCCTCTCTGACCTCTTGCTTCCAGTCCTGAATACCCCTTGGGAATGGGAGTCTCAACTCATTCTTCCCTGGAGCAGGACAGGGTAGATGTGTGCATTTGGACACCATCTCAGTGCCCAAAGTTGTGTGGGGACTGTGACCTGCTCTGGGCTGGTCACGCTTAGCAGCAACTGTCAGAGGCAGGGTAGTGAGCCCTGTGGTGGCCTACCAGCCTCATGTGGGCCTTTGGGCCTGGCCAAGGCATGCCTGAGTTTCTGAGTCTCCACCAGCTCCACAGGGACCCCATCGTAGGTCTAGGAGTTCCTCACAGTGGAGCCACCCAGCAGGGCTCCTCTGCCAACTATTTTCAGTTTATCTTTCACTGGCACAGAAGAGATTATTTAAAAAGCAGGTGTTCAGAAACGTTTAGAGCACTTTGTCCTTGCCTGGGAGGGCAAGGGAGCAGTGGATGCCTCTTGTTGACAGGGTGTACACTACTTTAGGTGCTGTCAAAATTGCCCAGTACATTCCATGTAATAAAAGAGCATGCCAATCACGTGCCAATAGGAGCACTCATTGACGTGTGGATGGTCTAGGCCAATCCTGCTTACTCTCTTCCCTTACCAGTGATTGGTTGAGGCGAGGGCATGTGACCCCAAACTGGCCTCATTAGAGGAATAGCCTGATGAGGGTTTCTGGGAAAATTTTCCTTCGTGCTAATAAAGAGGCAGAAAGGGGTGCCAGTTCTCATTTTCCAAGTCTGGATGAGATGCCGGGATGGTTGCTCCCCTTCCTTTCCATGCTCACTTATGCAAGAATTATCTCCTCCTCCTTGACAGGTTTGGTGCTGGCTCTGCTGTCCTTTGCTGTCCCCGATCCAGCACACTCACCAGGCTCTGAAGAAGGTGGAAGTCACCTGCGTCCCCAGCCTCTCTTCTGCCTCCCCAGCCTCTCCTCTGCCTCCTCCAGTCAGCTGACAGAAGACCGAGCCTCTCTCCTTCCCTCGCTGTTTCCCAACAGCTCTTATCAACCTGACACTTTGAAGATACCCAGCTTTTTAAGACAACTTGTCCCTCAAGTGCCTCACAGCCAAATCACAAAATCTAAAACTGTATGCAAATAAAGCCAGCTAGAAAGTGGGGCAGCGCATGGAACATACACAAAGAAATGGCTGTGCAGACACGGGAAGAGACAGTTACTCACAGTGGATCGTGATAATTGACATAAAAATCACCAGGCCCTCTGGCGCATAGCTGAGGTTACAGCTTTATTTTTCTCTTGGCTTTACTGTAAAGAGGCTTCTCAATAAGGGAGATTCCTGCTGAAAACCGTTCACTATCCCCTCATCTTTCATTGGTCCATTCAACGTTCAGATTCAAGTGCTGCATCTTGGTGGTCCTATCACAGAAGCATTTGTATTTATGATCCATATAGAGTCACTTTTACTTAAAACCAGGTATGTTTTCCACTTGGCTACAGCATCTTCCCCAACTTCCCTTTCCCTCTTTGTTCCGGTTCTTTTCATCTGAGGTAACGATAACAGCCTGGTAGGTATCCTTCCAGAACTTTCTCCATGTTCACACCAACATGTGTGAAAATCTTTTTTTTTTTTTTTAAATTCCTAAAACTGGGTCACACCATATAAATTTCTCTGTAGTTGCTTTTCGTCTTTAAACTCTCTTTCCCGACCTCTAGCACAGCAGTTGCCTTAGGGCTGCCCTTGGTTCCTCTGTTCAGGAGGCCCAGCAAGCTTCTCCCTGGTGTTTCTGCACCCTTCTCTTTTCTGCTTGCTCCAGGTCACTTCTGGGCTTATCAGAGTCCAGTTGTGTTGATCCTTATACCTGTTTCTACCATTGCATTTTCAACTGGAATTGTGTGATTTCACCAAATATTTTACAGAAAAGTGCAATTAAGTGCGTATAAAATTAGAAACATCTATAACATCTATCTTGCTTTCTATGAAAACTAACTTAACTGCTTAGGAAAGGGTTGCTATGTGTAGCTTTCTAAAGACACTTTCTATCAAGACAACAGTAAAGAGCTGGGGTGATTCAGCTTATCTTTTGCTGTGGAGGGAACCCCCTCTCGACCTTATGGCTTGGAGCAGTGGCAATCTGTAGTTCCCCACGGTTTTAACATTTCCCTGGGCTCTCTAGCGGGGCTATGTGTAGCTGGAGTCCGGGGGGCTTGGAAGTCCAGGGCCGCCTCACTGGTCTGACAGCTGGTGATGAAAGCAAAAGTAGATTTGCTGCCTCTACGTTCTCACTCCTCTTTAAAGAGAGCAAAATTGCAGAATGTGGGTGATGCATTATAGAAATGGTTTGCACAAGAGAAGTAACATGGAATTCCACTTAGCAGAGAATGCCCAGTGGAAAACCCTTGGCCTCATATTCAAATAGGGGCAAATAACTGCATATTTAAAGGTTTAAGTTTAAAAATATTAAAGCAATATGTTCTTTTAAAGTGACTTTTAATGGACTAACTTATCATTATTATGTTGGAGAAGAGGGCTTCTGTGGTGCACCAGGGTCTGTGAGGATGCAGGAAAAACCCAGAATGTTTCTCCTATACTGTCACTCAGCAACTGTGACCCCCAAAGTTATGGGGATATCTCCCCACCAGCAAGCGAGCCAGCAGTTCTGATACTGTCGACCTGGAAGATAAGCAGATGGTATCAGATGCCACAGGTTGAAGGCTCTGTCCCTCTTCAGATGCCAACTGTCAGCCCCAGGCTGTTTGACTTCTGCATCTAAGGACTAGCTAGAAATCAGCATCCCTACAAACCTCTCCCCAGATCAACAAAGATGCTACAGTGCCCCGAGGACTGGGTGACATGCTCACTGATGAGTGCTAGTTTATCACAAAGGCTATCACAGAGGATACGAATGAACACCAGATGAAAAGATGCTCCAGCGGGCTAGGGTGTGGCTCAGTGGTAGAGCCTTGCCTAGCACGCATGAGGCACTGGGTTGGATTCTTAGCACTGCATATAAATAAATGAATAAAATAAAGGTCCATCAACATCCAAAAATAATACCAAAAGAAAAGAAAAGAAAAAGATGCTCCAGCAAGAAATGCAGGAAGGGTAAGGAGCTCCCATGCCCTCTGTGAACACCCAGGGACCTCCATGTATAGTCACCCAGAAGGTCTCTGAATCCTGTTCCTTCTGGATTCTCCCAGAAGCTTCATCGTGAGCCAGCTTGATTATATCATGGCCCTCCGGTGATGAGCTCGACCCTCAGACCCTTTTGCCTCTCTGGGGGTAGGTCCTGCTGCGGCGTTTTCAGTGACCAGCCCCCTCCGGAAGCTCCCCAGAGCTCCAGGCGCCAGCCTGCTTGTTAGCATGCAAAACATAACTTTGAAGGTTCCAGGGATTTTAGGCGTTTATGTCAGGAAATGGGGATGGATCCTAAAGGAATGAAGACCAGACCTACATTTCACAATACCCACAGGCTGATTCTTACAGGCCAGTGGGCAGGGAGCTCTGTCAGGTCTTTTTAAAGCTCTGCAGAATTCCACGTTTTATGAAAGCGGTGCTTTATCAAGTGGTTCCTTTGTTTAATCCCTCTACAATGAATGCTGCTGTGATACACATCAGGTAAGTGCGGTGTGTCTAGTTTTAACTTCTACCTGCCCGAGTCCCACGGATAGAGTCTCTGGGTCAGAGGACACCTGCAGCTTACATTGGAATAGGTAATGCCCAACAAAGTGCTTTCCAAAAAGCTCCCTGGCGATTTCTTCCCCTGAAGTGATCTGTGCCAGTGGTTTTCTGCCACCTTCCTCACCTGCAGCCCCTTCTTCCGGCTGTGCCTCGCCCGGGGACAGCACCTGTGTGTGGGTGTACATGTGGTACATCCTGCAGCCCCACCCAATGCCCTTGCTCTCCCCTGTCTGGTCAGCTCGGACTTGGCTTTCAGAACTAATGCAAATGGCTTCTGTCTGGGGAGGCCCCCTAGTTCCTAGAGTTTGCTGGCCCTCGTCCTTCCTGCCTTTCCTCTCTGATGTCCTCTCTGCCAGCATCATCACAGGGACATCACAGGTTTCGGTGGGACCCTAAATAGGAGGAGGACAAGAGATATGTCACCATCTCTGTGTTCCCTGTGCCAAGAAATGTTCATCTATTCAGTTACATTTTAACCACGCTTTTGCACAAATGTATGGTGAATGAGTGAAGAGATTTATTTATAAAAAGAAACTCATAACTGTTTGGGCAGGCTGGGGTGGAAAGAATTCTGGTGGGATCCCAGAATCCAAGGGCAAAGCCTCTGGGTGGGGGGCCCTGAGGGCACGCCCGGTCTTGATCAGCTCCAAGTTCCCTGCAGTTCTGACATCCTGACCCTGTTCTTTCTGGACTGCGGCATCCAAGGTCACCTTGTTATGGCTCCATTTGAAGACAGCACCCCAAGGGGCCACTGATTTGGAACGTCTGATCAGCTTTCACACTCAGATCCACTAGCTCGTAAAATCCAATAAACATCACAGATACGTCAGGCCCATTAACCTCTTGAGGTCGATTGAAAGACCGCCTTTGCTGGGAGCTTCTGGCTGCCCCGGGGATGCCAGCACAGCCAATTCCGAAGCCCTTCGTTTAGTAGGTTAAGAAGAGGGTAGGATTTAAAATGGGATCGACTGGTCTCTGCCAGATTTGTGGTCTGACTACACCATTTCTTCTACTGGTCCACACAACACCCATCACAAGGACGGCTCTGTGATCTGTGTGTGGGGAACGTTCCAGAACCTGACCTGTGTCCATGAACATGAACCCAGTCCCTCCCTCCCTGCTCCTCACACATCCGCCCACACGCCTCACGACACTGACACGTGACTATCTGCTGTGGGTCTCCTCCATCAGACCTGGAGCCCCCAGGAGCGGTGTTGGTCAGGATCATTTTTGGTATGAAGTGAGGGAAACTCTAACCCATTATTTAGCCAAAGGGAAACTCACTTGACACTTAGCCCCCAAAAGGGCAAAGCCAACCCTGGCACTGGTGGACTCAGGAGCCCCAGGGAGCATCAGGAGTCTCCCCTCGGCGCCCTCTGCGCCCGCCGCGCCCTGTGCTCCGAGTTGGCTTTGACCCGCCCCCAGCACTCCAAGCTCCGCTGCCAGCCTCGCACGCACTCCCGGGAGAGGAGCTTTTCTTTACCACACATCTGCTGGGTGGAATCCTGCTGGCCCAGCTCGAGGCTGGTTGCCAGTCCCCTTGCACTCCTGAGGAGGCAGTCCCCATGCCCTCCTGCCATGTCCACACTGCTTGTGAGCTCCATGGTGGTTGTGACTCTGTCCAGCTCCTCAGGACTTAATGTTAGGACCAAAACACAACTGGTGCTTAGTCAATGCCTGTGAAGGGAATGGAAGACACTAACACAGGTAAGGACCCTCAGTGTGTTAGGCACTGTGACGTCCATTTGTGGAAAATTGTGTTTCAGTCCATTATGTGTTCCTACAACAAAATACCTGAAGCTGGGTTCTTGAAAAAGTAGAGAGGTTTATTTGGTTGGATTCTGGTCCGAACAGTGGACCAGATCACGGATGCATGACCAGGTCATGGATGCATGAGAAGTGGAGGGGAGCCGGCTATGTAGAGAAGGGCTAAGTGTGAGAGGCGGCCGTGCTTTGTAACAACCACCTCTCATGAGAACGCAGGGCAGTGAGAGCCTCTTCACAAGCGTGAAGCCTCTAAGACAGAATCACCCCGCACCAGGCTCCACCTCCCCAGGGTGCCACCTACCCAACACTGTCATGCTGGGACAAGCCTCCAGTGCATGGACACTTAGGGGACACACTCAAACCATTCTAACCACAGCACATTGGCTTTCTGTGTCCATTCAAGCTCCTCTTGCATCCTGGGGCTGACAGCTGTTGTTAAAGGTAGGGCTCTGTGCAGGTGACAGTGACTTCTGAGGCTGGGCCCCAGGGCGCTGCAGCTCCTGCTTTCTCCTCTCTGTGCTGTGGGAAGCGCAGAGGCCCGTGGAGAGGCACCAGGAGGAGAAGCCAGGCCCCTAGTCCCCAGCGATCCCTCCAGCCAGCTCCCGGCTACAGCCAGAGCCACCCACCAGCCCGTGAGCAATGCCACTTTGGACCTTCCAGCCATCCAGGGCCACCTCCACTGACCCCGTGACGCAAACCCATCAACCCCCGACATCATGCAGCATAATAATGACATCAATAGTGACAGGCATAACATGTCATCTTCACGTCAGCCCTGTGGAAACAGGGGCTCAGGCACCGTCAGTAGCTTGTTTGAGCCACACCGTCCCGCGATGGCGGAGCTTCTAGCACGTGGCTGGGATGTGCTCAGGGAAGGTGGCTCTGCAGCGGCTCATGAAGGACGGCAGGGATCGGACGACGCGCTGTCTGGGGAAATCACAGAAATGCCCTTCAGAGCCAGGACGGGGTCTGCACGACTCTTCCCCCCTTGATGTCTGCAGCGGAGGGCCCAAGGGGGAGCCGGGACAGGGGCCCCAGAGCAAGAGGCGGGGCTGTGTGTGGTGCCCAGGGCACGGCGGGGACAGTGGCAACCTCACCACTGAGAGCCGCAGCACTGTGAGGGCCATGACCCCGCCCCGGGTGTGCAGTGTGGCCCCAGATCGTCAGATCCTTTAACAGGTCTAAGGAGCTAAGTATTCAAAGTCCCCAATTTGCCCAAGTGGGATGAAGGGGGTGAAGACGTTGGCTTGACACATACGACTCCCTGAATCCCAGCTGCGACTTTCGAGAGAAACCCCCCAGCTGAGGGGCCTCGAAGGGAAAGACACCTGTGTCCTGCTTCTGATAGAAGAAAAGCAATGTTTCCCTGAAAGCTCCAGGAACGTTCCAGAGTGTCCCATCACCCCCACGCCGCCCCAGTCAAGGTGACTCACCATCTTCTCCTTCCCGGCTGGCCTTGCTCCTCGGAGCCCTCGTCATCTTGTGAGATGCTGCCGCTTCCCGGGGCAGGCCAGCCAGGAGTGTCCAGCCAGGAGTGTCCATCTGTGGGTACGGGGGCAGCTCCTCCTTTCCCAGGACTGGCCACCACTCACAGGTGCACCCATTCCAATCCCCAGGTGGGCGCGGCCCCTGGCAGTGTGCAGAGGTGTCACCCACTCTGCCCACAGGCGGCCCCACCCCAGGCTGTGCGAGCCCAGCAGAAGACACCCCTGAGTGACTCCTTCTGGCCCAGGCCCCAGGCTGGACCCAGGGAGACTGAGCCCTGCCTATAGCATCCTGTCCTTGCCCTGTGGCAGCCCCGAGCTCAGGGCCTGGGTCTCCCGCCCTCTGTAAGAGCCCATTTGCATCTCTCTGCCTTGCGCTGCTGCTCCAGTGGCTTCTTTGAGCTCCATCAAGCATCTCGTGGCTGTCAATTCACCTACCACTTACTGGGACCCTCTAGTGTGGTTGTGGCACCTGGCTGAGGCTCAGAGAGGTTGAGCAACATTTTCAAGATCACACAGCTGGCAACTGTGCTAGACCTGGAAATCCATCATCATTTGTCTTCCAGTGAGCAGATGTTTTAAAGGCAATAGTGCCTACATTCATCATGGCAGTCTCTCTCTTTACCCTGATTCCCACATGTCCAGCCCTTCTCCCCAGGGGCACATTGTCCCTGGCCTCCTGTGTGTCCCTTAGGTATTAAAAAGGATAAAACCCTACGAAGTCGGGGCTGGCGGGATTAGCCGGGCTCCACTTGCCTAATAGCCATGGCCTCGTGAAGAGGGCCAGACATGCACCAGGGACTGGTTGTGGCCACACAAAGCCCCTCTCCGGGGGGGTGAGGACACCCATGGCCTGAAATCATCACACCTGTTTCTATCTCTGCTCTGCTTCACTCACCTCTTGGTGGGCTCAGTTTGCTTAATCCAACAAACGGGCTCAGCCAGACACTGACATGAAAGGTGCCAGCCGACCATACCAGGGTCCGACAATGGAGGGGTCCAGCCAGCTTAGAACCGCACCCTGGTGGTGCTCCAGGCTCCATCCCCTGCAGACCCCTGAGGGGTGAACTAGGAGAAGCTCCACCCCACGGCCTCCCCCTACCTCTCGACAGGAGCCCCTCCCCTGGCTAGCCCGCGCCCAAAGTGAGCCAGTGACTCTTTGTCCTTGGAGAACTTGGGAATTTGGGGTCTTGAGACCGTCCAGGTTTCCTGACTTGGTCAATGTAGTGATTCCCCTGTCTCAGAGCCTCCTTTGGCACGTGTCCAAGATAAGGACGCTGAAGCCACTGGGCTGACAGACTCAGGACAGAGGTTTGCCCTGGCCACTCAGTTTTGCCGGCCACTCCTCCAAGACAAGCCACGAGGTTCTAAGTGCGGGTCCCTTTTGAGTTATGTGGGTGCTGTGCTCAGTTCAGGTTCCTGGGCATCGCCCCAGGCCCATGGAGTCAGGATATCCTCGAGAAGCCTCAGTAATCTGTCATTTGAGGCCTCCCTGGTACATTTTTAGCACATTTAGGAAATTCCCCAAGACCGGCCAGTAGAGGACTGTGCTCATGGTGGCCGCTTGCTGGACTTAGTGCAGAGTTCAAATATCTCTGCACGTCCACCACAGAGACACAGCACGGCGCCCAGGGACACTGTGCCGTGATAAAAGACGCGAGTGGGTCTCCCCGTCCTGATGCGCCCAGGTGCAGTCAGCCCTCCGACGCACAGGTTCCCGATCCGCCCACTCAACCAACCTCAGGTCAGAAGTATTTGAAAACCACTGTGTCCGTGGCGAACACACGCAGATCCTCTTCCTGCCAGTGTTCTCCGCACAGCACAGCGTAACAGCCGTTGACACAGCATGCACGTCCCACTGGGTCTTCCAGGGGTCACCTCCAGGGTGCAGGAGGATTTCTGTGCAAGGCCTACTCCATTTCACATGAGACTTGAGCATCTGCAGATTTCACTCCTGGTGGGTCCTGGAACCGTCCCCTGTGACTACCACAGACGCCCTGATGCATGAGAACAGAGGACAGATGGCTGAGGAGTGGGCGCCCACGCTTGGAATGCATTCACCAGCACAGATGTGGACTGTCCTCTGGAAGGATTGTGGGAAGGAGCAGGTGCTTCTGGGAGGAGACTCAGGATTCCACTTACCCCTGGGCATAGCCGGGAAGTTCTCATGTGCTTGCGTCCTCTGGTGTCTGTGGAGCCCCCAGGCGAATCTGGTGAGCACCCAGCCTTGGTAACCACTAGCTCAGGTGACTCCCCTGCTTCCTGCCAGGGACCTTTCTGGTATGAAACTCAGGTCCTGGGTTGATGGGCAAACATCTGGAAGTGGCATCTGAACTGTAAAGTGGCTCCTGATGTGACGTCTCCATCATCCCCAGGGATCTGCTCTTTGGTTGGGACTAAGCACTTTGGTCTCAGTCCCTGGCCATGGGAAACTGGGCAAGGGCAGCACTTCCTCCCCGGTCTTTCAGGAAAAGAACAGGAGAGAATTATGGGACACATGAGGGGCCAGGGCAGGCAGTGCCTGTGGGGGGTGCTTGGTGCTCCCCACCTGAACGGAACATCGCCAGGCTTCCACCCCATGACTGAACCAGCGTGGACCAGGCACAGCCATGGACCCTGAGCCTCTGGGTCTCGTGCCTCCCTAGGGTACCCCATGAACAGACAGGAACACTGAGGCCCAGGGGGTCAAGTGACTAGGCTTTGAGCACAGACCCTTCTGACTGTAGAGTGGGTCCTGTGTCCCACGATGCTTCTCATGACCCAAGTGGCCTCCAGGGACAGTGGGGTCTGCTGCTGTGGGGCTCCTGTGCTCCCAGGACTCTCTGACGTTGCCTCACGGAGCCCCTGGGATCCAGTCAGGGTGGCCAAGCGCTGGGCTATCTTTGCTGCTAGCTGTGTCACCCCAGTCAAGGTGAGGGCAGAGATGTGGCAGAGCAGTGGAGGCCCCAAGGGGCCTCCACGTTCAATGGACTCGGCCTGTGCCCTTGGCCAGGGCTTGAGCCTCCCTGGGCCTGGGCCTCCTCCCTGCACAACAGGACTGAGAAGGGCACAACTGCTGAGTTTGTGGAGGACCCAGCAGAGGGTGCTCTGCATCTGCCAGCACTGAGCCTGGCTTGGAATAGGGCTTCATGAAAGTGTGTGGGTACAAGCACTCCCTCTGTCTCCAAGGGGCCTGGGTCCAGACCCCCAGACCCCCAAATCTGCAGATGCTCAAGCCCCTCAGAAAATGGCACAGTAGTATCTGCGGCCTGCCTAGGCAATGCTCCTGAACCCTACAGTCGTCTCTAGGTTGCTAGGATGCTCATGCAGAGCCTGCACACCCCCCTCAGGGGGCCAGCATGTACTCAGAGCGAGGCAAGTTCAAGTTCTGCTTTGTGGAAATTTCTGGAAATTTCTTCTAATATTTTTGTCCACAGTTGAACTCACTGCGGGATATAGAACCCATGATCATGAAGACTGACTTTTTATTTTTTGAATCCAATGTTCGGATCGTAATTGCTACAGCCCCAGCTGACTTGCTAGTATCCCGTGCTTAGCTCATCACGTAGGATGGCGCTTGGTACGTAGTAGTCACTCAGTAAACACTTGCTGCCTGGTTGAAAAAAGAAAGCCTTGACCTGTTTGCTGCTGCTGCTGCTGCTGACCAGCTGGGGGACTGTGGACTGCGCTCCTCTCCCAGCCTGTTTCCCCATCTCAAATCCAGTAGCTAAATGAGTAGCTAATCTCCAAGGAGGTGGGTCCCTTCCACCCATCCCAAGCCACCAGCTCAGTTACAGTTGTAGCCAGCTCTGGGAGAGTCACTGCCTGTTTTTCTCAATATTAACCTCAAAGCAGATGGACCCACTTCAGAGTGTTCAGTGTTGCCGGGCGGGTGTCATGGCTGCTCCCCTTTCTCCAGGCAGCACACAAGTCCCCTTCTCTTCCCTGCCCTCCAGCCCCAGCCCAGGTGTGGCCCACCAACCTTACAGGACCAGCTCGGCAGTCCCCAGACAGAGGATTCTGAAGTCAGGATTGATTTGCTTCCTGGCCAGACACTTGCTTTGTTTTATTCTCTGGGGAGACAAATTGTAGCGTGAGGCTGGAGTTCCAGGATCCCCCAAGAAGAGAGGTCCCCTCAGGTTGGGAGTGCAGCCCGAATGCTCTGCACCTGAAAGGTCAGAACCCTTGCCACCTGTCCCACTGCCATACCAGCCTGACCCTGCTACAGGCCCAGCAGGAAACGGGAGCCATCTCCAAACAGACCCCGCCTCCGGAGGAACGTGGTTCTGGAAAATACCAAAGCACCAGAGGCCACTGCCATGGGACCTTACTTCACGTGACTACAGGTTTAAGTGGAGGCCACTGCCATGGTGCCGGGGATGGACATTCTCAAAGGCGCTGCCGTGGTAGCAGGAAGGGCTTACTTCCTGGGCTGGAGGCGTGTGGTCCAGAACGCCCTTCTCTGCATGGCCCGAGGTCCGCGTTGGTCCAAAGAGGCATGGGCAGGAGTCTGGGGTGGGCGGGAACAGCGACCACTGCAGTCTGGGGCCATCCTCCTGATGGGGGTTCAGTTCTTCCTGAGATGCTTGGGGGCAGACCTGGGAGGCCGGAGGTCCCTGGACTTCCCACCACTAGCCCTTCCTTTGAAATCCCCTCCGTTTCCCGGATCCAATGGCTGGTGTCACTGAGCACCCCACTTCCTGGTTCAGACACCCTCCTCCCCCACCCCGTAAAGTCGGATCCATCAGTACTCTCCACACCCCTGGGGGCCTCTTCTGCAGGTGGTGCAGCTCCTACAAGGTGGACCCTCCACTTATAACCAGGTGTCCCTTCCATGGCTGTCCCCAGGAGGTCCGTAAGCAGGGGAAGAGCCAGGGGTTTAGTGCTGAGGCCGACAGCAGAGGCTGGACAATGTCAGCTAGTGTCCAGGCGACCCCTTGGTACCTGCAGGTTCCACATCCATGATCAGGTGGGGCTTAGCGAGGGGTCTTCAGGCCGTGCGGGGCTGTGGTCCCTTTCCAGCTCTGTCTTTTGCTTCCTGCTGATGAGGTGAATGTTTGTGCTCCACACGTTCCTCTCACTGTGATGGGCTGCTGCAGGCCCAAAGCAACGGCCTCACTCATGATGAACTGAAACCACCCAAACTATGAGCCAAGGTAAACCTTTTCTCTTTACAGAGTGAGCGTCTCGGGTATTTTGTTGCAGTAATGGAAAGCTGACTCTCACAGTGCCCGTCCGTGCCGTGAGTAGAAAAAGAAAGTGTGGTATCTACACACAACAGAATATTTTTTAGTTTTATTTTTTGGCCACAAAAGGAATGAAATCCTATCATTTTCAGCAACACTGGAGAGTCTGGAGGACATGATGTTAATGGAAAGTTGGGCACAAAAAGACCAGTGTAGCATGTTCTCACTTCTATGTGGAAGTGAAAAAAGCTGATCTCATTGAAGTAAAGAGCAGGATGGTGGGGACCAGAGCCTAGGAAGTAGGGGCAGGGGGTGGACAGAGGACGATTAACAGGCAGGGGTCCAGCTGGACAGGAGGAATAACATCTGTCCCATAGCACAGTGGGGAACCTACAGTTGACCACACTGAGCTGTGTATTTCACAGCAGCCATTAGAGAGGACTTCGAATGTTCCCAAAGCAAAGAAATGATCGATGTGGGAGGCGATAGGTAGGCGAGGTACCCGGATCCGATCAGCATGCGGAGTGGGACCTCGTGCGTGTACACGACCACGTTATGTTCACTGAAAGTAGCTAAATGAGAGGCGCAGCCAGACCCCCTCCAGGCAACTGCCGCCACATGGATGGGGTCTTCTCATTTTTGAAGAGAAGCCAGACATCGAGCCTTGGGTGTGAAGGGGCCTGGTTTTGGGTGTTGGAAGCTGACTTTTGCCTCCCGGCAGCTACAGAAAAACTGCCAGCGCTGTTGGCCCTGCTCACTGCCCTGCTGTTGGCTCTGCTCACTGCCCTGCTGGGCCATTTCCCGCTGCCTCCCTGGCCTTCTAGAACCCGAGGCAGGTGCTGGCACCTTGCAAGCTTCCAGGGCCCCACAGGGACCTGGGCATCGTTTTGGCAGCCAAGCAGGAGGCAGGGCTTGGGCAGATGTCAGCAACTCCCAGACATCTTACCTTCAACCCCAGCTCCCACCCACTGGAGAGAGGGGCCTTGCAGCGAGCAGAGGTTGAAGCCAGCGCCGTTCTCCAGGGAAGAAGCAAGACGCCCCATCCACCCTGGAGATGGCGGTGCCGGCCCCAGCGCCTTCTCATCTCAGTGCAGCACGGAGTCAAATCCAAGAATCCCAGAACCAAGTGTGTAATTGCAAACTCCGCTGAGCATGGGGGAGGAAGGGAATCGGGCGCCCTGAGGTGTCAACGAGGCTTCTGACCCCGCGTGGGGGCTGGGATTGCCAGGGAAGCGAGCTAGAGCTGAGCCTGGGGAGGAGTTCTGAGCAGGGAGCCCCGAGATCTGATTGCAGAACTGGAGGCCACGTGGGCCGCTCCCCGGGAACAGATGGGTGGGGGTGGAGATGGGTGCAGCCTGGTGGGTGCAGGGACCATTGGAGGCTATGACAGGGGTCCCAGAGGAGGCGGCGGGTACCAAGGGAAGGTAGTGGCATCAGAGGTGGGTGGGGACGTGGGCAGATCCGGGCTATATTTAGGAGGAGCTGGTGGCAGTTTGGGTGAGCGCGTGCGCAGGCGCCAGGGCACTGCCTGCCTCTGCGGCTTGCACGGCTGGGTGACTGGCAGGACCTCTGCTGCCAGGGGAATCCTGGAGGGGAGGCGGGCTGTGGTGGCCATGGCCGGCCCCACATCTTCCAGGCGCTTCTCCAAGCCTCCTCCTCT
Source organism: Geosciurus inauris (assembly GCA_004024805.1). Classification (NCBI taxonomy): domain Eukaryota; kingdom Metazoa; phylum Chordata; class Mammalia; order Rodentia; family Sciuridae; genus Geosciurus; species Geosciurus inauris. The sequence goes on along the minus strand of PVHX01002657.1, from coordinate 101,068 downwards.
GCAGGAAGCTATCCTGCTCTGGCCCAACGCCTGTGCGTGAGCCAAGGCGCAGGTCAAGTGCCCCTTCCTCTGGGCCACTTGGCTGTGCCTCAGTTTGCACGTGGCCTGGTCACACGGGACCTGAAACATCATTTCCACTGGGAGGTGGGAGATCGTGACGCTGGCAGCAGGTCGAGAGTGGCCTCGGCGTCTGGGAACTGGAGAGCAAGAGCACAGGGAGTGTGTGGGCATGTGTGGTGGGATGTGAGTGCCCGGGAACTGAGTGTGCAATCATCTTTGCCATAAACTCCAAAAGGGCTGGAGTGGGGTGCTGCTATGGTCCCCATCGTCTCCCTGGCATCCAGCAGGAGCTGCTGCAGAGCCGCAGGCATCAGGCTGGAGGTCCTCCCCTTCCCTCCCTAGCTCTTTGACCCCCACCACCTCTGCTCCCACCCCCAATGGGAGGGCTGATCCTCACACTGGGCCTGGGTCTGGACTTCTGGTCTTCTCTGGGTGGGACAAAGCTAGTAGCCAGAACCTAGAAGAGAGGTAAAATGACCCAGACAGGTCTGAGGTCCCCTGAGAGTGTATGGTACATGTGATGTCTGTGAAGTCGCTCATGTTTATTTAACTGATGGCTGCTGTCACTCTTCCCACCTCTGAGTACACTTGAGAAATCACACTTGCCATTTTTTTATCCCAAAGTTCATTTTTATTTTTGCTACTTTTAAGATCTCGTTCTTTGTTTTAAGCCTCCTAAGTGAAGGCTGACAGATTTTATTCTGCCTAAGGGGCCACATTCTCTAATTTGGTAAACACTATAGACTTTTCAACTGTTAGACATTAAGGGAAGGTGCCGTTTTGCCTGGTGAACTCTTAAAATCGTCGAATAATTTTTTCCTTCTTGTGGGTCCCACCAAATACAACAAATGCAGGAAGACTCTGCAGCCTGTCAGCAAGTCCTCAACGGGCCTTTGCATCTGAAAGACATGAAGACATTCACTCTCTGAAATAAAGCTGCTTCCTGCTCGTCATCTCGAGGAGCTGAGCTGAAGATATTAATATGGAAAATGAAGCAGCTTGCCCACCCCCTTCCATTCTTCTTCAGGGAAATTGCTTTCTTATGCAAGAGAAATGCAAGTTCACCCACAGTGAATCAGTCATATGATAAGAAGTCTGTTGGCAAGAGAAGGCAGCTCACTTCCCCACTGAGAAGCTGCATGCGTTTGAGGGAGAGGAGAGGAAGCTCTTGGTTGGGGGACAGGGAAGAGACTGAGGCATATGACAACCACATTTCATAGAAATGAGTCCGATTAAAAAAACACAATCCTGTCAGACCCTCTTGCGATGGCCTGGAGCTGTTCTGGTTCATTCCTTGATTCCAGCGACCAGCTCGGTTACTCTGGAGACCATTAGGATTCCAGAGGATGTGTTTCCTGGTTTTGCCTGTGATTTCCAAGCTCCCATTACTGACAGACAGAAATGCATATATGGATCTTTCTCTTTTAAACAGGAGCTTCTAGGACTCGTTTTTTAAAACCTGGCCTCCCCCAAAGGTGTAGGGCAGAGCTTAGGGGGGCTTGTCTGCTTCCGTGACCACTGGCCCCAACGTGGGTGTTTCTTTCTTTCAGTTTCCTTGTTCTGCTTGGAGACGGGTTTCATGGGCTGGTAGGCAATCAGATCTCAATGCTGGGAACTCAGGTGCACTTTGCCAGGAACTGCTGAAGGCAGCCGGGCAGCCCGTGGACTCTGAGTGCCAGGCATAGACGCAGGGCCTCCATCGCAGCCTCTTCCAAGACGGCCAGAGGAGCATGCTTGCCTTTGCTCAGGAAAGGGAAATCTGACTTCATCCCTGGAGCATGGGAACTCTAGAGCCAGGTCCTGCTGCCTTTCTGAAGACTGGAGGTGCCTGGCCTGGGCCTGAGAGCTCCCCTGGCCCAGCACGGGGCCGCGTCCCACAAGCAGGCTGGGCTCAGGCGTGGTGCTCAGCCCTCGTCCGTGGCCCCAGGCCTGGCCATGCTGCTGTCTATCTCCCTGAAGATCGAAGGACCCTGTGTTCCCAACCAGCCTTCTCACATGCCACGGCTGAGTCACACGGCTTGGGCCTGACATCTGAGCTCCAAAGCCACTGAGAACAAAATGCCAACCCTGGTTTAAGAAACAGGCTGGTGCTGTGGCTGGAACCCTGGACTGGGGACTGCCTGGAGATGGATCCAGGCCTGGTAGATTGAGTCCAAATGAACCTGGACAGCAGAGCTGGTCCCCTCACCCAGGATGGAGAGTACAGGACCAAAGGGAGGAAAAGACAATGGAAGGAAAGCTGCTGGGGGGACGCTAGGCTCAGTGATGTGAGGGCTAGGCTGAGGGCTTCCCGGAGGAGGTGACACTCTGGGTGAGACCAGACGAGAAGATTCTGGCAGCTGGTCAGCGTGCCATGGCTTTGGACTAGCACTGAAGCCAGTGTGGCCGCAGAGGGGTGGCGGGGGAGAGGAAGCTGGAGGGCAGACAGTGGTTGTAGCGGCAGAGCAGGGACAGCTGAGCTGGTTTGTGTGTTAAGCGACGACTCTGCTTTCTGGATGGAGGATGTGAGGGGGCACAGGCAGGAAACAGGGCTGTCCATCCGAAAGCTACGCAGGACTCCGGGTGGGGCATGAAACCATTTTATCTTCCAACGACAGAAGGCACTTGCTGCCCAATGAGCCCCCTTCTTTGAGAAAACGTTGCTGGGTCTTGCTTACTCTGGATGTGGAGAGCCCGCTGGATGACGCTGTCAGCGCTGTGGTTTGCTGACCAGACCCCCAAGGTATCTGCTACGTGTGTATCTCATTCCATGGGCACTGGCCCCCTGCAGTGACGGGCCCGTGACAGTGGACTAGTTAGAGCAGTGTGTAGTTAGAACAACCCCTCCCTCCTTAGTTGCTCGGGTACCCGTGCCGGGTTGGGTGTGCAGATGTTCAGCCACATCTGGAGTCCACAAATGGTTTCCAGAGATGCAGTCCACAGCAGGTGTGTGCTCAGCCACCTGTGAAGCCACCGCAGGCAATCTAACCTGCCCCAGACTTGGCGTACGTATTCCATGGTATTCCAAAGTGATCATCAGTTCCACCAGTCCCACATCTGCGGATTCAACTAGTCGCAGACTGAAATTACTTGGAAAGAGTTGCATGTGCTCTGAACATGTAGACTTTTCCTGTTCTTTCCCCTAACAGTACAGGATGGCAACTGTTTCCACGCACTCACATTAGATTGGTGTCCTAAGTCATCTGCAGGTGACTTGACATATACAGGAGAATGCCATGGGTCATACGCAAATACTACACCATTTTATAGGAGGGACATTTGTTATTGGCCAGGGGTCCCGGAACCTGCCTCCGGACAGTACCCAAGGACGATTGGCCATGGTTTGAAGAGGGGAGACGAGTCATGCCTGTCTTGCTATTGTGGTGACACATGCCATGGTCTTCGTACGTTCATTGCCATTCCTGATTCTTCATTTACCATGCAAAAAAGGAAATAAAAGAGAAGAAGAATTCCTTGGGGAAGATTGAGATGGTCATCCTCAGCTGCTATGTGACCTTGAGCAAGTCAGCCTGCAGGGCCTGGGCTCTCTTCTGTGTGGCGTGGTGATGACAGGGTGTCTCCTTCCCAGTGCTGTCGTGAGAAGCAAGTCAGGCTTGGACACACAGGCTTTGTGGACTGTGGGCCACAGTACTTCCCTGAAGTGCTGGCTGCTCCCGGTGGGGTGGTCCTTCTGCACGTGCGTGGGGCTGAACACAGGAGGCCAGGTGTGAACGGGAGAGGGAGTAAGTCAGCTCTGCAGGGTTGAGGGCTGCGCCTGCAATTTCACAGGTGAAACAAATGCCCAACCACGATAGTGTCAGCCGCGCCGTGCATGGCGCCAGCGTCAGGACTGCAGAGGGCACTGTCGGGATCTTGCAGGAGCAGAACTTCAGATTTTAATGAAGACACTGCTGGCACAGATATGGAAGATTAGGAGAACCGAAGACTCTGAGGTGCCGAGAGACCAGGGGACGAGGCAGCAAGTGTTGGTCGCCAATTCCTCCCACTCGGGTGCCTGAGCGCCTCCGCAGTGTGAGTCTGCAGCCCTCCCTGTGGAGAGATGGAGTTGATTTCTGTGCTCCTGGAATCTGGCCTGATTTTGTGACTTGCTTTGGAAGGGAATGTGCCAGAAATGGTGCCGCAGAGATTCCAAGGCAAGGCTGCGGTGGCCATGCTGCGCCCCCTCACCCTTCCTGGAAGACGCTGAGGCTCCAGTGAAGAAGGGTGGTCTGGCTCAGAGGAGGAGCTGGGCCAGGCAAAGGCAAAGACCCGAGCCACAGTCGGCTCCACGTGCCAGTGCGTCCCGAGCTGCCGGATGCCTGTGGCACAGGACTCATCCCCAGTCACACATGCCCAGGTGAGCCCAGCCAAGCTGCACAGCTGTCTGTAAGTTAGTGTCATTGAGGTCGCTTTTGGGGTGATCTGCTGCAAGTGACTGAATGTGTACGAAGAAGGACCTCAAGGGATCCAGGACTGCTGGACACTTGATGTCTTAGGAAGCTGGGAATAGGGAGCAAAGCAGCCTCCCCCCTCTCCTCTCCCTCCTCCTTCCTGTTTCTCTTCAGGCCTTCCATTGGACAAATGCAACCAGCAGCCAGACGTGGAGGGACCCTGGGGGATGCAGTCCACAATGGCCAACCTTCCGGCCTGAAGATGGGTCTGGGGGCAGGTGGAGGGGGGCGCTAATGGGAAATAACTTAGCAGCAAGATGGGGACTTCTAAAGACAATCACCCGTGGGGAGTGGGCATCTGCTGCCCCTTTAAGTGACTGTTACCATGTCTGAGTTTTGCTGTTTCTTGGAAGGCCCTCCCCAGAAACTTACAGGCAACCAGCAAAAATGAGGAGTCCTTTGGACAGCCCCCTTTCAGGCAGCCGAGCGTAAACATTGCTCATGGTGCTAAATTCTCCAGCAGGTGTTCCCAGCTGCCAGTGCGAATCTGTGAGTCCTGGAGACCCTGGACCTGGAGCTGAGCATGCTCAGGAGCCTCCTCTGCAGGCAGTGGAGTGAGCACACCTGAGCTCCCCAGGGAAGGCCCCTCCTGCGCCTGCGGCAGAGGCCTGCTGGGGCTGCAGCGGCTCCCTCTTGCTGTGAGTCAAGCACCCTCTGCTGTTTTTACTCTTTGCCCTTTTCGCTTTGCACTTGACAAACTGGGACTCTGCCACCAGCATGTGTGCAGTGCAGAGGCATTGTGGCCCCTGTGCGGGGAGCACCCCACTTTCAGAGCACCTGAGTGCCTGGATACCCTTCCTTTCCCGCAGCTGAGCGATCCGGCCCAGCCTTACTGCTAAGGGCTGGTTTACTCCACTGTCTACGCCAGGCTCATGGCCTCCTCAACGTCCCTCATGAAGTGGGCAAAGGGAAAGCAGACCCAGGATCTCATCTCCTATCCTGCTCATGTCCCGGACGCCAGTTACCCCAGAACACAGCACAATCCTCCTGGTCCCAGAAGGTCAAATGCACACCTAGCCAGTGACCTGCGGGGATAAAAGGCAATTGGCTCAGCTCAAAGACGCCGAAGCTCTGCTCTCAGGCTTTCTCTCTGCCCTCACCATTGTGGCAGGAAAAACGGACCCACACATCCAAACTGTTCTGTCCTCCACAGCCAGAAGGGCCATTGTGGATTGATGACCACTCAAATGCAGTCAGGCAAGGGGTAGAGAGAATCGTTTTTCTTGCTCTTTTTGCTCTAAAATGACGTCAACAGATTCTAGAGCAGACCAGCGGACCAGGGCCCCTGCAAGGTGGCTGTTCCTAGACAGGGAGAAGCCGCCAGTGGGAGGCTGGAGCAAGAGAGTTCATTTTCAAACCTGGAGGATGAATGAAACAAGGTAACTTCTAGCTTTTCATGAAAGAGGGAGGCAGCTGAAATGGCAGGGAGCAGAAAGATGCTGTGTGGAGGTGACGTGCGTGGGACCGTCGCCCCGTCGCTGTGGATGAGACTCCACCAGGACTCCCTGAGTGCAGAACTCGCCCACCCAGTCTAACCTCCCTGGAAAGCAGTGGAAGGAATGCAGGAAGAAAAGGGCCGCGCTCAGGCGGGTGCATCTGGGGTCCTACCTGCCGAGTTCCTGTTTCAGGGCCCGACTGGGTAATGAGAACCAGCCTGGAGAGGCTGTTTATCCATCACATGGGCACAGACAGGGTGGCGACTGTTTCCTGTCCTTTTCTGCTACAGGATCCAGTCCCATCCGTCCTCCTAGGTGACTCCTGTGGGCAGCTTTGTGCTTTTCCCATCTGTGGCTGGAGGATAATGTCGCTGACTGCATGGTGCTTTCAGACCTTGGGACACAAGGGACAGGTTTTCTTTCCTGCTAGTGATAGAAAAAGACTGGACGCAGGGCTTCCAACAAACATTTCACCTCCCTCCACCTGAATAGAAGTGGGAAGGGATCAGGGAGGTGGAGAGAGGCAACTCTGAAGCCCCCGAAACAGGCCAAGAGGGGCGTTCAGTTGGAGAAGGACATTTGTCTAGAGATCTCTTATCAAACTTGCTAAGTCATCAGGGGCATTTGTGCTGCAGGACTGGGAAGGAAGCCCGGCATCCTGCACCATGCGGGCTCTCTGCCCAGCGCTCGCCATTAGCGTCTCCCTGACATCTGACTGATATCTTTATTTCACTTGGGTAAATAGGCCACCTCCAGGCCAAGGTGACCGTGACCTCTGGCGCTGCAGACTGCCTGGAATTCTCCTGGGTACCCTGGCCAAGCACTTTCACACAGGCGGGTAAAGGCTCTTATTTCCATCCCCACCACTCTGATTAGTGGTAGCAAAAAAATAAATTAATAACCATTCGAGACAGCAGGCGTGCTGGATGGAGCAGAGGAAGTGAAGAAGGGCATGAGGGGACCTCCGGGAGGGGCGGGGGTCTGACGTGAGTGCCTCTGTGCCACAGAGTGCAGTGCAGCTGCCCAGGAAACGACCAGAGGCCGCCGGGCTATTAATAGCCCATGCACGTGGGGCCGAGCGGGCTGCTGACATTTAGAAAAGCTCTCCTGGGTGAGGTTGCCTGGAAGCTCCGACTTTGCAAATGCAATTAAATATAGACTTCTTTGGGGTGAGGGTTGGGAAGGGTGTGGGTGTGCTGTGAATCGTGCAGCCGTGCTGTTGAACCCTGGGGAGTTCAGCGAGCACTTTCCAGCGCCTACTGTGTGCTCCATGCAAGGGCCACTGGGAACAAGCTCACGACCTCAAAGCAGCTCCTGGTGCAGTGCTGTTGTCCATGTTGCTCCTGCCTGCAGGGCCAGGCGGGCAGGTGTGACACGAGGGACTGGTGGAGACTGCGGGAGGGAGTGTGCATCGTCTGGGCACAGGTCCACTGACAGTCACCATGCCTGTGGGTTCCAAGGGGAAGCCATTTATTTGGAATGTTGTATATTGTTTCCTTTTTAAATAAAACACCGTGTGGGCCAAAAACCCATGTCTGTGTGCCTGCTGGGGCCCGGGGAGAACTTCTAATAGGATAGTAGGAGAGCTAAAATAGAAGGAACCCCAAGGACCTGGGGGAGCCCAGGGGAGGCTCTCAACCCAGCCTGGTTGGGAGGCAGGAGGATGCTCCCAGTGACGGGGAGCAGCCTGGGCCATGGCGATGCTCTGCAGGTTGCGTCGTGGCCAGCCTGGAACGGTGACGTCAATCACAGCGGAAAGGCTGGGACTCAGCCCACCGCCCAGCCTCGTAGCCAAGGTGGCCATCTGACCAGCGTGTCTGTCTCGTGTCCTCAGGGGGAGCTGGGCACCCATCCCTCCCCATTTCCCCGTTCTCCTTGCTGACATTGGGGTTGCTGTGAGCACAGAATTCAGGCTCATAATTAAGCCTCTTTGGCTTTGGTTTCTGTGACGTGGAGAGGATAGGATTCAGCCCCCAGGACGAGCGTGAGGCTGAGGCTGACCTCTCCAGTGTGTGGAGGATGGCATCTGGCGTGAGCCTGCTGCGTCCTCGTCACGGCTGCTGTGCTGACCATATCGTGCCTTCTGCAGCCCTCGGGGGGCAGGGCGACACAACAGCAGGGGCCAGGCCCGGGCTGGCTGGTGGCCACTCCACATGCCAGGGAGTGGACTTGCCTCCCGTGTGTGTGGCGCGGCTGTGTGTCTGAGATGACTCGGTCACCTGGGCACTCCCTGGCCCATGAGACCAGGGGAAAGGGCTTCAGATGGCCCCAGACCGCACGGCCTGTGGAGTCTGGAGTGACCTGCATGGCCTTGCCTAGGGCCCTTGGCCGTGATGTCTTGTGAGCCCAGGCTCCTCTTAGGTGACCTGGCGCTGCATGTGGATGGTGTCAGGTGGATGGGACCCTCCTCCAGCTCCACCAGCCAGGAGGACAGTCAGTCGCCCACGTAGAGCTGGGTGGTTTCCTGGGTGTCTGGCTGGAGCAGGGCATGAGCAGCACTCTCCTGGGCTTCAGCGACCCCCCGGCTTCACATCTCCTTCCTCCCACACGGGAGCCCATTGTCCAGCTGTCCCTGAGGTCACAAAATGTCCCTTCTGAACACTGCAGTAACTGGGACCCCAGCTGCCCCTGTGTAGAGGCCACCTTGTCCCACGGATTGCACCCATCCCATCATTGGCAGTGGCAAGAACGCTGACGTGGGCCGTGCCTGTGGACAGGTGTGATACCTGGCGGACAGGTGTGATAACTGGCATACAGGTATGATAGTTAGCTTTTTGTTGCTGTGACCAAAAGACCAGATAAGTACAACTTAGAAGAGGAAAACTTTACTGGGGCTCCTGGTTTCAGAGGTTCAGAGCACAGTGCGGAGCTCATTGTTCTGGGCATGAGTGAGGCAGAACATCATGGGGAAGGGCCCAGTGGAGGAGAGCAGCTCAGGACAAGGCCACCAGGAAGCAAGGAGAGCCTTCCAGGACGTGCCCGTGCCCTGCCCCTTCAGCCACGCCCCACCTGCCTACAATGACCCCCAGCAGTCCATTCAGCCTGGGATGCACAGGTGAGCTGCGGCCCCCACAGTCCAGGCCTTGCACCTCTGGATATTCTTGCGTTGACACAGGAGCTTTGGGGGCCACTTCCCATCCAAACCTTGACAACACGGAACTGCTCAGCCCAGCCTCTGGCTCAGGGTGGCCCCTGCCAACCCCGCTAGCACGGCAGCCTGGGACGCTCCCGTCCATCTTCCTGGCCCCTGCTTGCACTTGAGGTCCTGCCTCACAGGCTGCCCTGGCCCCCACTCCCTCTGTTTCCCCCAATTATACTCCTGCACGGTTTCCTCCTCTTAGCGTCTGTTCTCCCTAATACCACACTGCCCGCATTTCTTGGAAGATGGGGGAGATGGTCCCCTTGTGTGGGGACCTCATGCCTACCAGTGCTATTTGCACAGCTAGAGGACAAGGCTTCTCTGAGGCATTTCAGGGATACATCCTGATAACGGGGGTCCTCCCAGCTGCACTTGGAATATGAGGCCTCGCTCTGTCCTTAGACAGCTGGAGAGCCACGCAAGGCCTGAGACATGGGACCTGGAGGTCCTCTAGCTTGTTTCCAGCTCGAGGAGGAAATGGGAGGTATCTTTCGTACCAGAATGGATGCTTTGGATCCCATGTGTCAGAAATCTCAAAGTCAAGTTTAAACAAGAAGGAAGATCTACAGCCAAAGGGAGGCTGTCCCCAGGGTTGGTGAAGTCCCTGTTTCTCCATGTTGCCAGGCATCTGGGTTCCCTCCACTGTCCCTATGCTTAGGGGCCCTGGGCCTATCAGGCTGCCCCCTCATGGTATCGAGAGAGCTGCCACAGCCCAGTCATCACACTCAGATACAACGTCCAGAGGCAAAAAAGACCTTTTTCTAGGGGTGGGAGGTAGATTACTGGGGATTGAACTCAGGGGCACTCGACCACTGAGCCACACCCCCAGCCCCATTTTGTATTTTATTTAGAGATAGAGTCTCACTGAGTTGCTTAGCGCCTTCTGTTGCTGAGGCTGGCTTTGAACTTGAGATCCTCCTGTTTCAACCTCCCGAGCTGCTGGGATTACATTACATGTATGTGCCACCACGCCCAGCAAGACTGACTTTTTTGTTTCTCTTTTTATGACTGAGCAAACGTTTTCAAGAGTCCTGCCACAGGACTGGTCAGAACCAGGTGTTTTGTTTTTTAGGTTTTTGCTGTTTTTGCTGTTTTTTAGGTTTTTTTTTGTCATTTCCCCAAGGAATAAGACTGCGTGCTGGGCTTGGATGACCAGGACTTGGTACACTGCTAGGGATACTTTGCCTAAGGGTTGAGATCTGAATACAACTGGGGTTCAGTTAGCAGAGAAGGGGGGGTGGCTTCTGGGAGGAAGGTAGCTGTGTCTGCACCTGCTGAGGTCTGGAAAACGTGTGGCTCCGCCCTCGTGTCCCCTCCTGCACCGCTCTCTTCTGTTTTGTGGAACCCTCTTAGTCTCCTCTGTCTTCACAGGGCAGGGACTTGGCCTCTCGACTGGGCCAGTCCCATTTGGCATCTTAGTGGCAGCTGGTCTGACCCCTGAAGCCCCCCTTCACTGGTGACTTCACTTTTGCCTGAAGTGATTGAAATTTCTGAAGTCATCAGAGGTAAAGGTCATTTACTAACAACGGCTTTCAGTGTGATTTCATATTAAAGATAATCTGCAAACTCCCTTCTAGTTTAGTATCCGACCATGAGAACGCAAGCCAGGTATCCAGCCTAGTGGCCTGGAGTTGGCCTCTGGCAGGCTCTGCATTTGGGGACAAATAAACACTCCTTTCTGAGCTTTAGATTCTCAATGCAACATTCGATTGCGGTGGGCTAGCTTTGGGGATGACAAGTCATGTCATCTGAGTGGCTGGCACACAGTGTTAAGGACTCAAGTTCAGTGGGAGAAGTTCTGTGATCTGTTAGTGACGTCTGAAGGGCAGGCTGCGGGAGAGGTGGATGGCACGCTTCTTGTTGCCTAGGCAGAATCTTGAAGATCTTCCAGCTCTATCTTTCTTGGATTCCAATTTCCTTCTTCCCATAGTTTATGTCTAGAGTAAAAACTCTTTATCTGTGCATTATATATTGGGGTTCATTTTGACATCGTCACACAAGCCGGGAGTATTATCTTCATTTCAGGCCCCAGGGCCTCCTCTTCCCTCCCCCTCCCCTCCCCCGTCCCCTTCCTCCACTCTCCCGCCGTCCTTCTGTTTATTGTTTTTTAATTGGTGTTTTATACATACGCGTGCACACACACAGGCAGCTGCACACACAACACACGTGCACACACAGCACTCATGAGCTCCAGGGGGACATTAAGGCTCAGAGAGGTGGAGTGACTTTCCCAGGGCCTTCAGTTAGTAGGTGGTGGGGCTGGGCTCTCTCACCTCCAGGTTTCCAAAGTTCCATCTCGCCTCCTGTCTGTAGCTAAGGGAGAAGCCTCAGGCTTGGGCAGGTCCCACAGTATCTGAGTTACACCCGCTGACTTCCCCACATCAGCTCTCCTGTTCCAGAGGTGGATTAGAGGTGGCTGTCTGCCGCCCTTTCCAAGGGGAAACCCCTGGGCTTCTTGTGCCAATGGGACCCTAGGATTCTTAGCTGAGATGGGAGGCACAGACCCCAGGAGCCAGTGGCACTGGCATCCCCAGAGAACTGCTAGGAAAGGTGCTCAGGACCCCAGCTACTGAATCCAGCTCTGTTTTCACTTTTTAATTTGTGTGTGTGTGTGTGTGTGTGTGTGTGTGTGTGTGTGTGTGTGGTGCTGGGGATGGAACCCAGGTCCTCACAGGTACCAGGCAGGAGTCTACCACCGAGCTCCACCCCAGTCCAGTCTTGACGAGCCCCCACAGTGGGTGGGCACATCAGTCTGTGGCGAGTCCTGGTGTGAGGCACCCGCAGGTCCCCGCCCGGACACCAAGGCAGGAGACCGGCCTGTGTCTCCAGGAGACAAGAGCCTGGTGCTCCTCTGTGATGTCAGGTCTCCAGGGTTCTTCGAAGTGCTTGCTCTATCTAAGTCAGGAATAGGAAGCAAACAAGAATCGGGCCAATGAGAATGACTCAAATTCTTTTGGGCAGAAGAAGAAAAAAGCAGCAGAAGAATGAAAAAATATATCTAGTGTTTGCTAGGACATCTGTGGGAAGAAATAAGAAAACCGGCCCAGGAAGGCCCTCAGGAAAGCACTTGAGGCTCCAGGCGACAGGTGACTCCTCTTCCTGGTCCAGGGGGAGGATTGCACCTGGATTTGTTCCCTCCAGCCTCTCTCGTGCTGGCGGCTCCCAGTGTGGCCAGTGACCAGTTTTCAAACTTTTCACTTCCACTCGTCTTGGGGTTAATAATTTCCAGGCTGCCCGGCGGGCAACATAGCCTCTCCTTTCCCAGGAAGAAGGTCTGTGCTCTGGCTGGCAGCGAGTGAGCTGGTCCTCCAGCGGCTAACCTGCAGCCGCTGCACCGCCTCCACAACAGGGATCCTCCTGAGGGGTGTCGGGAGCAGTGACTCAGTGTCCCACAGGCAGGAGGAGAGAGATGGCGCTGTCTCCCAGAAGGGCAGCCTCTCTGTTATAATCTGGCCCTGGGAAGAGAAGAATTTTCTCCGTTTGCTGGGCAGTGGCTGATGGAGCACATCGTGCCTGCTGCTATTTATGTGTCCTGGGCGGAGCGCTCCCTCCCCAGCCCCCTGCGGAGCTGCAGGTGGCATTTTTCAGAACACGGGTGATCATAAAAGCCCAGAGCAGGCAGCCTGAGCGGCCTGAGCTTCCGGCTCCCAGGCTCCTCCTGTCCCTGAGAAACGTTTCTTTTGAAGTGCAGGAGGGGGACTTTTGAAAGTGTCCTCAGAGGGCTCCTCCCTGCAGCCTATGGCACGGCTGGCCGCCCACCCTCTCTGGAAGGGAATCTGTGCCCAGCTCCACTGGCATCACCCAACTTTGACCTTGCTGGGGTGGGGGCTGCAAGGGCTCCCTGGGGTCCTGATAATCCTGTCTCCCAGTTTGTCTCAGCCAGGACTGAAGGGCTGCAGAGCAAACTGGCCGGAGCCAGGATGCTGCTGGAGCGCACCTGTCCTTGCTGTTTCCAAGCCAGGGGAGCGACGGATGGCTCTGCCCCTGTGCCTGGGGTTTCTGCTTCCTCTGAGATCCCTGAGGGGTAACATCTAAGCCTGCTCCTCCTGCACCCCGAAAAATAACACCGGCCTGAGGGGGAAGGCGGCCACTGGGGTTTGGGCCTGAGGCTGCCTTGAGCCAGAATCTTGTGGTCCCTCTGGAATATCCGCTTGGGTCCTTGTGAGACAAAGCACTGGGGACTGAAGGTCTGGAGAGCGGGGTGGGGAGGACAGCATCAAAGGCACAAGCTGCTGCCTGCCACAGCCTGTCACTGCCCCCTGCACCCCACTCTCCGGTGGGTCCCTTTCCTAGACCAAAATGACTCCTTGAGACACCAGGCAAAAGGCAGCCCAGCTCCAGTGTGGTCATGAGTTCAGGCCCATGGTGGGCCCCAAGGACACCTGGACGGCCTGGAGGACATCTGACCAGGCTGGGTGGTGGAGGCCCAGATGTTAGGCTCTCTCATGGATGTCATGGCCTTTCTACTGAGACGGGTCCAGTCCTCCCTGGAAGCTGATTGGGATGCAGAGTCCCAGGCCCTGCCCACCTGCATCCAAGTCCACGTGTCAACAGATCCCAGGTGACTCAGGCTCACATGGAGGTTGGAGAAGCCCTGCTGACCCTCTGTCCTTGTTATGAGGACGCTTGTGCTGACTTTGGACAACTTGTGCTTTTTAAAACCTCATGGGCACTGTGATCTTGAAATTGATCTTGTTTCTCTCTTTGCTGAGAAAAGCAGGTTGAGTGCAGCTGGAGCGCCGGTTCTGCTGGGCTCCTGCCTGCGCTGTGCCCCGTCTCCGGGAGCGGACACGTGCATGGTTCTTTATTAGTGGAGGCTTTGCAGCGTTGAGCATGGAACCCGCTGCCTTGGGCACATTAGGCAAGGCACAACTGCTGATCTACGTCCCCAGCCCCAGGCGCATGTGCAAATGGAGGGTTCACAGGTGAACCTGAGGCATCCTAACACCTGAGGATCTGGGAAGGGACAGAGGTGAATGAAGTGGCTAGATGGGCCTGCCAGGGACAGACGGGAGGTGTCCTAGCCGAGGAGGCTCCTGCTATTCAACCCCAGCCCATGTCGTTGCATGGGGACCAGACTCAGGGTGGCAGATGATGGCATTTTCAAGAAAAGCCTGAATTTGAATTTTTATGGAATCACCCAATATTGAAATATTGATAGTGGATCAAAACATTTTAAAAAGCAAGAAAAAGGGGAAACTGGGTTAGCCTAACCAAGTGTGTTGTGGAGACCCCCATCCCCAGGCCAGGGGTCTATAGCCTGATGAGATTGAGTCCCTCCCCGATGAGCTCTGGAACTTTGGGAAGATGGGGAATCTCAGCCGGGCACTGTGGCGCATGCCTGTAACCCCAGCGGCTTGGGAGGTTGGGGCAGGATTGTGAGTTCAAAACTAGCGTCAGCAACGGTGAGGTGCTAAGCAACTCAGTGAGACCCTGTCTCTACATAAAACACAAAGTAGGAGTGAGGATGTGGCTCAGTGGTCAAGTGCCCCTGAGTCCAATCCCTGGTACCCCCTTCCAAGAAAAAAAAAAAAAAAAAAGATGGGGAATCTCAGTGTACTTCCCTAAGAAAGATCTGCTCCCGGGCCCTTTACTGTGCTCATATAAGGAGCTTGACTTGGGCCTGGCAGGGTCACGAGTAGGAGGGGATGGGCCCTAGTTAGGGGTGGCATGACTGGAATTCAGTTTCCTTTAATTCACCTTAAGCATTGAGAGGAGGATGGACTTACGAAACAGGAGGTTGGGAAATTACTGGAAGTCCAAAGGGTAGCCAGGGAGAGCTTGGGCTGCAGCTCTGACCCGGGCATGCTGGGAATAGGGTGGGTATGCTCGGAGGGCTGTGCAGGGGTTAAAGTCAGCAGGACGATATGGCCTGGCTTGGGACTGTCAGGGACAAGGAGGAGCCAGGCTTTGGCCTCAGTGCCCACTGGATGGGGATCTGGTGCCTGCAGGGGGACGTGCTCAGCTCTGGGTGGACAGAACTGGAGGCTCCCTTTCGTCTGTTGTAGAGATGAGGGGCACACGGACGGGTACCACCCAGCACCAGGGCTGGGCCAGCTCCGAGCCAGGACCTCCGCAAACAACCCCGTGCAGGGATCCTCTCTGCCTCCCGGCTCTCCTTCGAGCTCCCCTTCCCCCTTGACTTCTCCTTTCATTCCACGTGTCCTTGGCAAGCCTGTGACACCCCTAATCCGAAAATCCAAAATGCTCCCAAATCCGAACCTTCTGACTACCAACGTGATGCCGCAATTAGAAAATGTGCCAACATGATGCACATCCGACCTCAAGTGACCAGTCATAATCAGGACACAGACACCCTGAAACACTATAGGAAGTGACCCTGGGCTCTGTCCATAGGTCCGTGTGATGGGTAAGTGAATTTCACATTCGAACTTGGCTCATCCCTGAGATGGCTCATGACCTACAGGCAACTATTCCAAAAGCCCAAAATCCAAAACCCGGGGGTCTTCTGGTCCCAAGCATTTTGGACAAAGCTCACTCAGTCCGAGAGCCTGCCTCACAGGGTGCTTGTGGGGTCCATGAGCTGGTGCCTGGAGAGCGCCAGCTCAGGGCCGGGTGGAAGGCAGCGCTTGTCTATGACATTAGTGATAATATGGTCACCTTTGGCTGGGGCTGTCATTGGAGTTGCTGTCTTTAAAGCTATGTAAGTACATCACCTCTGAGCCCTGTTGAGTGTGGCTGTTGGCATGTCCCCTTTCCTGCCCGTCTGTGGAAGGCAGTGGGGGGTCAATGGTTTTGAGCATGACCTGGGAGGCTAGAGCCGCCTCCACTCTTGGGCTGTAGGAATGACCTTGACCCTGCTCTTCATTTCCTCTGAGGTGGGGCCAGGAGTACTTTCAACAAAGGGAAGACGATGGTATTGAGTGCTCACGGCCTCGCCTGACACATGGTGGGGCATGGGTAGGTGCTGCGCTCCCCAGGCTCCCCGCCACCACCCTGTCCAATTGGCACCTGCTATGAAATCAACTGGCCTCTAGCAATAGTGTGAGTCCAAAATGCAGTGAAGTGGTTTGTAAGAGGCCATGGTGCCCTGAATGGTGACGTCTCCAAAGGACCTGCCCAGGCCCTAATCCCTGGGCGCTGTCACAGAGGGGGGAATGAGGCTCAGAGAGGTGATGGGAGCTGTATGAACCTCATACCAGTGACAAGTAGCAAGCTCAGAATCTGACTTCCCTGAGTCCTCCTCTGCACATTGGCTTTTCTGGAACTTTCCATCATCCTTGTACTGGGCACAGGTAGATTCTGAGCTGCAGTTCTCTCTGTACCCAGGGCAGCTTTCAGGATCTGAAAGCAGCTTCTCTCAAGATCAGGCAAGAGCTGGCAGGGGCAAGGACCCTTCTGGAAAGCAGCCACTGTCCCCAAAGCACCCAGCTCCACGGAACGGCTCAGAGACATCGTCTTCCAAACCCCTTTGAGGATCAAGCCAGGAGCCATCCACATTTGCTAGTGAAAGTCCTGTTTTGAATAACTTATGATGTCTGTAATGCAGGTATACCTAGCAGCCCCACGTTCCCTACAAGATGAAGTTTAACACCAACAAGCAAATACAAATAAGTTCAAAAAGAGCCATTATTATCTTGAATGTTTGTGGCTGAAGGAACTTGTCTTTATGAAATGTCGTAAATATAAACGCACAGAAAGGGCCGGTGCCTTCCCACTGTCTCACTGAATCTGCGAGTCTTGCTTGTGCAGCTGAGGATCACGGCTACTGTCCTACAGCTGGAGTGACCTGGACTGGGGAGGGCGAGTGGCTCTCACAGGCCACGCGGTCAGTACGCTGGGCAGATTCCAACGCACTCTGGTTGGAGCCCAAGCTTGTTCGTTCAGTTTCAGCCCCTGGTTCTCAGCCTGGGTTCATGCAGGAAACACCTGGGCAGCTTTAAATAACCCTGTCCCCTGCGTGCCAGCCCCAGAGCTGGCCTGGGCGGGGAGGCAGGGTATGGCCCTCGCATTGGATTTTCCTAATGTCCCAGGTGCAGCCAGGGACTCTGCTGCAGACCCATCTCCCCCACTGCACAGCTGGCCCTCTGCTCAGGGCTGCCCGGCTGCGGGGCTAACCCACCGCAGGATGAAAATGTCTGGAAAAAATCTCATCGGTTCCAACCACGTGCAGACTTATTTTCTTGTCATTATCCCCTCAACAATACAGCATAGCAGTGATTTCCATAGCATTTACCTTGTCTGAGGCCTAGCAAGTCACCTGGAGAGGGATTAAAGTCCTAGGAGGATTGCCCAGCCTCTATGCAAATGCTGCTCCGCTTATAGGCGGGACTTGAGCGCCTGCAGAGGAAGTGTCTGCAGGGTCCTGGACCATTCCCTTTGGACACGAAGGGAGGACAGTCCTGCCCACCCCATGAGAGTGCCAGGAAGTTGATTTCAAGAGCCACCATGTCCTTCCTGATGTCACCTTTAGTATCTCAGCAAAAGACTAAAGCAAGGTTGATTTCAAGGGAAATAGATTTATGATTCTCCCCCCAAAAAAAAGAAAAAAGAAGAAAAACCACGTGGCCTGTGGGCTGTGGAGTGGATGTGCCGAGCCTCGGGTTCCCTGGGCGATTTGATTTGCCCTCACACGTGGCCCTGATTTACACAGGAGGAACCTGGGGCACAGAGAGGTGGCCTCACTTGCTCTGGGCCACGGGGCGGGTAGGTGGTGGCCCCCCTCCTGGCCCTGCTGTGTGCTCACCAATGTCCCCACCTGTCCCCACACTCTCACCCTGCATGTTCCCTTGGTGGCATGGGCCGGGGAGCAGCCAGGGTTGGATCAGGGAGGACGAGAGTGTCTCCTTCCATGTTCCAGGTCCAGGGGTGGCATGGGCTCTGCTGGGCTGAGAAGGGACAGAGACGACGGGACCACCGTCCATCCTGCTATTCTTTGGATGTGGCTTGTCCCTCAAAGGTTCATGTGCTGGAAGTGGGTTCCCAGTGTGGCCATGTTGGGAGGTGTGGAGGGTTTACCAGGTGGGAGGTCACTGGGGTACTTACTGCTTTTGGAAGGGACCCAGGAGTTCTTGCTGGACCCGGGTTAGTTCTCTCTACCAGAGTGTCATAAAAGAGAAATAAGGGTTCTCCTTGCTCTCTGGCTCCTCATCTCCCATGGAATCTCTTCCTCTCCCACACACTCCCATCACTGTGGTGCCATTAGCCATGAAGTGACACACCAGAGCTGGCACCAGGCTATTTGGGCTTACAGCCTCCAAAATGTGAGCTAGATGAACCTTTTTTCCTTATTAAACACTGATCTCAAGTATTTTGTTGTAGCAATGCAAAGTGGACTGATATACATCTCTAAGACCCGGCCTCCTCTATCAGCAGAGGCTCCTCCCCTGCCCTCTGGGCCCATCCAGATTTTGCTTCTCTGGGTGCAGTGGGTGAGGGGGTGTTGAACAGAACACCTCAAAGTCCTTTGGCATCACTTGGGAGTTTTCCTTGCCTTTAGATTTAGAGCCTTGTATTCAATGTGAAGCAATTTTTTTAATAACAGGATAGAAATGAAAAATGTGAAAATTAAGGACCTGACGGCTTGTGGATATCTGCTACATGCAGGTGACGAATCTGCAAGCACTAACAATCTGCCCTCTCGTTTGATCTTCATAATATACCAGAGACGATGGCAAAGCTATCCCTACTTTGCTGATGAGGAAAACTGAGGCTCGCAGCTCAGAGGACTTTCTCAAGATCCTACACTTAGGAAACGTCAGGGCTGAGGTTCTTAGCTGTGCTATTGGTAAGTGTTGTGCCTGCTCTGATGTCACAGGAGATCGCTTTGCGTCTGCTCCTTTAGCCAAAATCTACCCTGGCTCCATGGCCCAGACCTGGAGAAGTGAGGAAGGTGGCGGTGTACAGAGGGTCCTGTCGGGGCCGCCCACGGCCTGAGTCCTAGCTCAGCACAGACCAGGGTGTGGTCATATAAGCCTCACCTCTGCTGACAGGTGGGAACGAAGGCCAGTCAGGCACAACACCTTGCCAAGGTTATCAGTCAGTGGCCGTGAGCCGTGCCGATATCCAGGTGTGCAGGCCTTTAGTGGGGTTCTCTGGCCCCCGCAAGTCTCCGGGGTTCATTCATTGGGTCCTTGGTCAGTGAGTCCAGCAGCATTTGGGGGTATATGCTGCATTATTTCGTTTGATTCTCAAGCCAGCACAGGAGGTCAGTTACACAGTGAGTGTCCACCCTGCGGCAGGCAGGGGCCAGGTCTTCTGAGGGAAGGGGGTGGCTGGGGAGCAGGAGGGAGGGGCCAGGGCTGCAGCGCTGGGTCAGGCCTTGGTGGGCTCTGCCCCCACTCGGCTGCAGGTGGTAGCAGGGGTGGGGCTGATGGTGAGGGGCTATGGAAATAGAGGACCGGGCCCTCTCTGGCCGCATATCAGAGGGGGCCGCGGGGTGCTGCCATCTTCGAGGGTGCTTCTGGCCTGCTGGAGTACAGGCCCCATGACTGTGCAGGCAGCTCTCAGGGCTGTGGCCCAGGGCCGTGGTCCAGGGCTGTTGCTGGGTGGGCCCGGGTGGGGGCCTGATGGGTGTTGCAGAGTTGTGGATTCACAGCACTGGGAAGATCCTAACTTAGGAAGATTCCTGGGTCAGGATTTCCCAAAGTGTGGGTCAGTGTGGGGAAAGCAGCAGGAGGGGCTGTGGACCTCGGCACCGGAGGGCTGAAGCCAGCCGCGAGGACCAGTTCCCCTCCAGGTCTCCCTGGAGCCTGGACTCCACTGGGACAGAGTGTCACCTTGGTGCCTGGACGGCCTCAGCAGTGCCTCCAGCCCCTGTGGATCCCCCCGCCCCATGTCTGCAGGAAGGGGCCCCATGAGCTAGCGGCCTGGGCCCAGCCTGGTTTCAGCTCCTCTCTGTCCGCGGTCAACGGCACTAGCTTGGCAGCGATAGCAGCACGATACATCTCTCTCTCCATTAGTGACTTGAGCTTTCCAAGGGAAGCTGTTTGGAGCCATTGACGCGTGGACTGCGGTGGCCGTGGCAACGCTATGGAGTGTCTCTCCACCATGGCAGGCGCTGGCTGGCGCTGCCCTAGGGATGGAGCCGTGGAGACAGGCCTGGGAAGGGCCTTGGCTGGCAGCGTGGCTGGTACTCCAGGCCCAGAGCCGGTCCTCCACCCACCACCTCCCTGGTCCTGCCCTGCCCCCTCTGCTTCCCCATCGCTCCGCACCTTGGCACCAAGGTCAGGGTCTGGGGGATGGAACTCTCCAGCAGAGCATGTGACTTTCCTTGGACTCCAGAGGCCCTTAGTGCCTGGGGTAGTGCCCGCTGGCTGGCCTGTGAGCAGGACGGTGATCCCCGCCAGCTCCCAGCCCGGGCAGGTGGCTGCCTGCCCCACAGGGGACTCCCACTTCTTGGTCACACTGCTGCATACGCCCAGCTCGCTCTCCAGAATCACCTGGGGCACTGAACTCCCCTCTAGACCTGGACCCCACAGGGGCCCCCACTCTGGTCTCAGCCTCCTGCTTCTGTCTTTTCCAGGCACTGATGGGGGAGGGGGTCACCCTGTTTTCTTCTGTGTTCCTTAGAGGGTCCTCGATGGCATTCACTAAGCAGTACCAATGGTAACAACAAATACTGTTAACTGAACACTCATTGGCTCACACATTATGTGATGAAGTGTAGGTCTATATTTCACTGAATCCTCACCACAACCTCAGGCATGAAGACCAGACACTACCTTCTTTGAATGAGGACATCGAGGTCAGAGATGTTAAGTATTTTGCTCAAGGACACACAGCAAGCCGTAGACGGAAGCTTGAACCAAAGCAGCCTCTGTGCCCAAGCTCTCTGGAAACCGTGGGTGGTACATGTGGTGTCCTCTCCCTCTCTCTCCTTTCTTTCTGTCTCTGTCTGTCTGTCTGTCTGTCTCTCTCACACACACACACACTGTGTGTGTGTGTGCTCCCTTGTGGTGAGCTGGAGAGGCTCGTGCACAGGGGTCTGCCCTTCCTGCTCCTCCCTGCTTGCTGTTTGCGGTGGCTGCCTGTGGGGACAGCACCTTCATTGCTCAAACTAGCCGGGCGGCCCCATCAGGACTGTTGGCCCATGGGACCCTTGGTCAGCGTGTGCTGTGGGCTGCTGCAGCCATGGGAATTCTAGACCCAGTTACCGGGCTTGTGTGCAAATGTGTGCTGATTTGATCAGCTTATTTAGTCCTCACTGCTGCTGAGAGTGGGTGGCGGTCACCAGGCAACACTGCTGCCTGTGACTCTGATTGCTTGAGAAGGGTCATTATGTTAATATCGCATGCAGAGCGCAGGCCCGGACCATATGGGGCTTCCGGCCTTTTCCTGTTCCAGGGTAATTGAAATCGGCTGTCTGATTCAGACCCGGAGGGGCTCCCTGATGGGCACCGAGGGCCTTTGGCCAGGCACTTGCCAGAGCTGTGGGGACGGGATCTGCGGCTGATGGCGGTGTGGGTGGGGACACGTGCCAATGAAACTTTATTCTTTTTAGAAACAAAAATCTCTGGCACTTAACTGTTTAAGAGGCCAGCAGGCACTGCCAGGACAGTAGTAGTCGCTTCCAGTGACAAAGCCATTCCAAGTCCCGGGCCCTGAGACGCAGGCTTTATGCTGGAAGCTTTGTGGCCAGCTGCAGGTCAAGGGGTCCTCCCATTCCAAAGAGGTGAAGCTGAGGTTCAGACAGGGCGAACTGCTTGCTTCAGGCCACCAGCTAGAAGGTCTGGTTCCAGGACTCCTTCCGGGGCTGCCTGTCCCCAAGTTGCACCCACTGGAAAGAGTTTAGGGATGACAATAACCCCACATGGCCCTCATTTGATGCAAACAGGGTCAGAACCCACCCCTGCAGACCTTGTTGAAGCAGATGGCAGGTTGGCCCAGCCCAGGATGCTGATTCTGTGGGTCTAGGCAGCACCCGAGAATCAGCCTTTCTAGCAAGTTCCCGGGTCCTGGGAGCCCACATCAGAACCTCTGGTCTAGAGTGTCCCAGCCCCGTGTTGCCCACATAGAGAGGCAGGTGTTTGTACCCTGGTTTCTCTGATGAGGCCTTGACAGGTGAATTCTTGTCCTAAAATGGCTTGACGAGGACACTGGTTATGGAAACGTGACTTGGTCACAGGCCCAGGACTCGCCTGTGACGCGGCCTGAGGGAGGTGGATGCTGCATGTGTATTTTGCCTCCACCAGAAAACAGGGCACGACTGTTGATGCTGCCCAGGCCCCCAGCTGGCTTTCCCAGGGACGGGGAGGTCGCTCACATGCTCCACGGGCCTCAGCTTGGCTGGACGTGACTCGGGCCATGGTGGGCTCCCGAGGCGTGGAGGGCCAGGGAGGCCAGCCTGTTCCTTCTGGGGTCTGGCTTGGACCTCCTCTTGAAGTTGCCCCGTGCTCACCTGCAGGGACCCTGAGCCGCGATAGGCAGGCTCGGGGCCAGAGCTGGGGCAGGTGAGGAGCCAGGCTCAGGCGGAGGGCGTGGCCTTGCTCAATCCTACTGTCCAGGGTGACCGATGCCCTGCAAGGACCAGGAGACCTGGTGATGAGAGGCTTCCTCTCCCTACCCAGCAGCCAAGGCTCGCAACTGCCGGACGGTTACAGTGCCACCGGCCCTGTCTCCCTCCCCCTGCATCCCTCCACACTTCCCTCGGTAAGGAAGGAGCTCGGTCGGGCCGCGCTCTCCGTCCACGAGGTGCAATGCTCTCCTTAATTCCATCAGCCTGGCCGTGTAGACTGAGGCTCAAGAGGCCCCTGCCAGCTGGAAAGGGAAGGGGGCGAATCTGGAGGCGACACCCAGTCCTCTGCTCACCCACCGACCCCTTCCGCAGGCAGCCGAGGAGCTGGCCAGACTCCTGAGGGATGTGCAGGCGCCAGTGCCCAAGCTAGTTGTCAGCCTTTCTTTTCTTTTCCTTTCTTCCTCTTTTTGTTTTGTTTTCCCTTTCCCTCCCTCCTTCCCTCTTTCCCTCCTTCCCTCCCTCCCTCCCTCCTTCCTCCTTCCTCCCTCCCTTCCTTCATCCCTCCCTCCCTCCCTAGAGCAGAGTACCATATGAGAACCAGAAACAGATACTAGGGAATCATGGACTCCTGCCTTTTCCTCTTGACTGCAAAGCAGCATCCTCACAGCAGATGACCAGGCGATCATGATGCCCCAAGGGCCAGTACAGGGTCTGGCTTGGGGCACACATTCTCCCTTTTTTTCTATTTTTCTTTCTTTTCTTTTCTTTTTTTTTTTTTTGTACCAGAGATTGAACCCAGAAGCCCTTAACCACCTAGCCACACCCCAGCCCTTTTTATATTTTATTTGAGACAGGGTCTCACTAAGCTGCTTAGGGCCTAAGTTGCTGCATCTATCTTTATCTCCATCTCTAGCTATATGTATCTATACCTGCACAGAAACACACATATATTTGTTTGTTGGTGGTAAATGTTTACATCTTGTGGCTCAAACTAGATAGCAGGATCATCCTCAGCCAGCCTAGCTTGCTGACCTAGAGAAACAAATGCCTGCCATGCCAAGCAGCTTGGAATGCTAGGACATGGACAGAAACGAGGGCCTTGAGGCCTCAGGTCAAGTCTCCTTTGGCCTCTCAGAGCTGTGAGATCATCAGAAAGTCCCTTTCGTCTCTGGGCACAGGTGGCCTCCTCCTGGGCCTCCCTCCCCTGCCCCTCCCAGCCTTTGGTGCTGGTTCAGGAGGCCCCGTGCCTCAGCACAGTATGTGCTGTGCCGCCTTTTAAGCTGATTATCTCCGGTATTTGTCACACAAAGGGAAGCTGACCCTGCCAGGTTCTGTCTCCCAGGGCAGGTGCGACAGTGTGAGCAACGATGCCATGGCGTGTGTGCACGCTCTGCCCTGCAGCTGCATTAGTCGAGTGGCTTGGGCAGGGCACTGGCTTGTTTGCCTTCCTGGACCTTCTAGAAAGCAGGAACGTGTCCTCTTGCTCGCCCACGGGGGTGAGTTCACATGATGGGCGGGTGTTCTTCAAGCCTCCTGTGTTTGGCTAAAATAAAAGCCTCTTCCTTCTGCCGCGGAGACTCCATGCTCCATGTCTGTCCAGGTGTCCAGGTGATAAGGGTTTAGGCACACCCACCCCAAAGAACACCGCGTCCGGCTTTCCCACAATTTGCATCAGGAAATGAAGGATTGCCTTGTTTTTCAAAAGTGTGAGTTTGTTACTGTGCTGGCCCTCGTTTCCAAGTGCACACATCCCTCTGCTTGCCTTCTCACCTCTGCACCCATCGCCAGGGTAACAGCCGGGCAGGGCCGGGCCCTGAGCGGCACATGACAGACACTCCCTGCAGAGATGAGACCGTGGGCAGGCCCGCAGCCATGTCAAACGCTGGTCAGCCAGAGGACGGTTTCGAGTGGCATCTTGAGGACAGCCAAGTGTCGACCAGGCTCTCGAATATGGTTTCTCCTAGTTTTATTCATGTTTTTAAAATAGATTTTATTTTTTTAGAAACCTTTACAGAAAAATTGCACAAAAAAACACAGAGAATCCCAGCATCATGCTCCCTGACTGGAGACGGGCCGCGTTCCCGCAAGCCACGCCTGAACGAGGAGAGTCGCGAGTGGACAGTGCCCTGCACACAGCTCGCCTGAGTGTGACAGGCTGCCACGCTGCTCACCCTCTGCTCACCCACCGACCCCTTCCGCCGAGTGGAGCGACCCTGTGGAGCGGCTTGCTGCCCTTGCCGTCGCCGGCTGTGGCCAGCACTGCCCACGCGGTGACAGGGCACGGGGCCGCACATCACTAGCCCGGGAGAGGATCCTCATTCGCTCCTGAAGTACGACCTCTGTGAAATGTGCACTGTTGCACCCCACGGTGAAGTCGAGGAGTCACGTCTGACGGGCTCGGGCAGGGACACTACAGCCCTGGTCACCTCACCTCTCTGTGAGCGTGGCACGTCTCTCCAACCGGCGAACCCGTGCCCACCCAGTGTTAGGGACCAAGTTTGTGGGTTGCCTTCTCACTCACCCGTGGTGACAGTTGGTGGCTTTTGGTGATGTCCACATCCACTGTCACAGGGTCACTCAGAGTGATGGCCCTGCTCTAGCAATGCGAATGCTCCACCTATTCACCCCCTACTCCAAACCCAGTTTTCTTTACTTATTCTATTGCAGCCTGTGAGCTTTTTTGATTGAAGTCGGCCTCCTCCACCGGACTGTGAGGAGCTCTGTGGAGGCGCCCACCGCCCAGGGCTTTCCCAGCCCAGGGTCACCCTGGATTCTCAGAGGTCCCAGTACGTCTGATGGTGCTGCTCCTGGATGATGGAGGAGATGTGAGTGGAGGCCATGATGGAGGCTGGGGGCTCCTGGAATTGGGAGAGGGAGGCAGTGTCCGGGTCCCAGAGGACACACCACACCAATCAGCTTTGCTGTCCTGGGAGGCTGCCTTTGGGGACAAGGAAATGTCAAAGTGAAACTGCTCCTGGTTGGTGGGCTGGTACCACTCTGGGGGCGATCCTGGCTGTTGCTGCAGCCCCCTCTTGCCCGACAGGGCAAGGACAGGAGCAGAGAGCTGATGTCACTAGAGCCCAGCCCTGTAGCTGCTGCACAGGGCTCAATCCGTCACTGTCTTGGCCATTGTGACTTCAGGAGTCACCTCCAGGTTTCTTGGCCCAGTAAATGATGAAGCAGTTGAAGAGAGAGACAGGCTCATTATGGAAAGATGCTTCCCTGCGTATCTGCCCCAATTACTCCAAATTTAATCTGTCCGCGAGCCAATTTCCAGGACAAACACACTCTGGCTTTTTAAAGATCTCCAGAGCCTTGACCTTGAAGGCATTCATTGGCTACTGCTTATCCAGATGTTCCGCCCATGTTCCATCTCTTCTGAGGCCCGGGAAGGAGCTCCTTCTCCAGGTCCACCCTCGGACTTGGTGAGGGGCCAGCAGACCTGCAGGGCCTCTTAGAGGGGGGCAGGGCCTGTGTGCCAGCGGCCAGGCAGGCCCATGAAAGCACCCTTTCTTCCCTGTCACAAGACTGGTCTCGGCTCCGGGGGGCTCCAAGGCTTAATCCGATTGGGTTTCCTTGGTCAACAGGTTGGCTTTGTTCTCTTGTCCAGATTCCCGTCCGCTTGGCTCCCCAGGTTGCTGCTTGACCGCCGTCTGACCTGGATTCACAGAGGACACTCCAGGCCTTGCCAGGGTCCACAGAGGTGTCTAGAGTCCCAGGCTGGGTGAGGACTAGGGGCTCTGAAAGGGAGATGTGAAGCCAGAGGCCAGGCCAGGCCAGGGCAGCTGGGCTTTCTGATATCAGAGCGTCCTTCCCACATCCCACTTTGGGTTCCCTCCCCTGTCCTCTGAACTCTATTCCCCTTGAAGGGTGAGGACCTGGCTTCCCTGGGTCCCCAGGTGGTCTGAGTCATGATGGCATGGGCTGCGGGGTGTGAGCGGCAGGCCTGGAGGCCCTCCGGTGCCTCTCCTGGGCTCTGCTGCTCTGCTGAGCCCAGCATCGCCTCACGCTGGGGCCAGACCACCAGGGCTCAGGGGCACGGAGAGAGGTCTGTGGGCCAAAACACCCAAGTGGAAACCGCTTTTCCCTGAATGCTGGGAAGCGTTCAGATGGGACTTCCCTTCAGTCCAGTGGGATCCCAGGAAAAACCCCAGCCTTGCTGCAGAAGGAAGAGCCACCTGTGCCTCATGGATTTTGAGGGAGGAGATGGCCCCTGTGGCTTTTCCCATTCTGGACACAGAGGGACCTAATTTTCTTTGAAACTTGGATGAGCTCCCTGCTCACTATCACTCCTGCCCTTCCCTCTGTCCCTGAGGCACCTGTGCCCTCCCTTTCCTAGGAACAAATGCAGCCCCCATGGCTCCAGGCTGGGCCTTAGGACCCTACCCGCTCCAGTCCCAGGACCCAACATTAGCAGCCACTTCCATGGCCCCGGGCAGGGCTACCTCCTTCCTGGCCAGCTTAGGCTGCTGGCACAAACTCCAGAGACTGGGTGGCACAGACTGCAGGGATTTATTCTCCCAGTTTGGAGGCTGGCAGTCCAGGATCGAGGCGACAACACACTGGTCCTGGGGAGGGCTGACCTGCCCTGCAGAGGCCTCCTCCTCTCTGTGACTATAATGAGCACAGACTGCTATCCCTTTTCTTCGTAAAAGAGCATCATGGGGGCCTCAGTCTTGTGATGTCATCTAAACCTAATCAGGTTTCAAAGACCTACCTCTTAACATCACAGTGGGTTTTAGGGCTTCAACTTAGGGATTTAGGGTAACACAACAGTCAGGCCATCAGAAATAGGCAGCCAGGCTGAGCTAATTGGATCCTTTCCTGGGTTTGGGGTTTGCATGGGTTTTGATTTTTAAACAGGAATTGACAGACAGACCTGCTAGAAGAAGAGCTGAGAACTGCAGGCCCCCATGGAGGAAGGCCTCGGTGGCATTGAGGGAGATGAAGAGTCTTTGGAAGAGTAGCATTTGCCCCCTGCACCTGGTGGGCCCTGGGGTCGGTTCCTGCCCATCATTTCTGTATTTATTTTTGCCAGCCAGTAAGTCCCCTATTTCGCTTCCATTCATTCAAGTTCTGCTTCTTTTTCTTGCTGGTGAGAGAATCCTGGCCAGGTTGGGCTTTGGCAAGAGTCTGGCTCTTCCTCTTGGAGAGGTGGGATTGCAGGGGGTGGGGAGGCTAGGCCAGGTTTAGGAGGCCTGATGCTGGCGCCTGCTGCTCGGGCTGGATCCTCCACTTTCCGAGCCTCCTTCTGCACTGGGGGACGACGCTAGCTCCTGCACGCACGGTGGCTCACGGGCATGGAGTGAGATGGCACGGGACTGTGAGCAGAGTCTTGCCTGGCCCAGGCGCTGGCAGAAACAGAGCAACCCTGAGCCAGAGACTCTGGTGATCCAGTTAGCATCACCTGGAGCATTGGGGTCTGGTTCTCAGTGAGGGGCATTGGGGTTTCTGCTGAGTCTGGGAAATGCAGAGGGGACTGGCCAGCACCTCTCTGCACTGGGCGCCCTTCCCTTCCTGAGCACCCAGTAGGAGTGCACCAACGCCCATTTGGGGGCATTTGGATCCTGCTCAGGACAGAGAAGCAGAAAGAACACAGGTCCCCACCACCCAGCAATTCCACCCCCAAGTTTCCTAGAGAAAGTCCTGCACATGAGCCCCAGAAGGCCACCCGCATGTGCCCAGAGCAGCTCCACTGGAAATGGCCGGCAGCTGGATGCCACCCAAGGGCCCAGCCACAGGAGAACGGAGAGACCAGCCGATGAATATTCACACTGTGCCCCAGAGGGAGCGAAGGCACCATCCTGGATGAGAACAGACACAGTGCTGAATTCAGAATTGCGGGCGGCAGGAGGATCAAAGATGCACTTCCCATAAACCTTCCAAACAAGCAAACCAAGCATTGTCTCGTTTGGGGACACATCCCATTTGCTAAACACAGAGCAAAGCAGGAGCAAGACAGAAACGAGATTCCAGGAGAGGTCCGGGCTTGCTGGGGGGAGATGGAGTGGGGAGAGGCAGGTGCCAGTCCCCTAGCTGCCCCCGCTTGGGCAAGGTCTCTTGTTTATACTCCACTTTCAGTTCCTAAGCTGTTGGACTTGCTATTATTCTTTATAACTTAACATAAAAGTTGAATGTTCCTGAGTAGATATTTTATAAGAAAAGTTTAAGCATAGAATATCGGGCTTCTCTTTTTCTAAATCAGATTTTATAAACCGTTCGATTTCCTTTTTTTTTTTTCTCTTCTCAAATGAGCAAGGATAATTTTTCCTCCGAAAAAAATTTTAAAATTTAAGCACACAAGAGTGTCTCTCTGGCTCAGGTGAGGCTGTGCTCACAGACTCGAGACCCAAGGGAGACAGGAACAGGAGCGGAGAGGCACCATGCGGGGCCCTGCACACAGGTCCTTCACATGTAGCCCAGGGCACTGCACGTGGGGTAGCCCCGTGCAGCTGCTGTCACCGTGGGACAGAGCCCTGCGGCAGCCTTTTGCACCATCCTCCGATCCCATCCATTTCGGCCTTTACTTGGCCTCCGGGGATCTTTGTAACCATAAATGGCATTAGGTCACTTTCCTGGTTAAAACTTCCTGCCTCCTCTATCACTGAGCTCGATCGTCTCCAGTTCGTATACGAACACACCACCAGCGAAGCTCTGCATCGTGTCCAGCCTAATTAGGGATTCCAATTAGAATAAGTTGTGCTCCATGTGTGATAATATGTCCAAACACACTCTACTGTTATGTGTATCTTAAAAGAATAAATAAAAAAAAAAAACAACTTCCTGCCTCCCGGGGCCTGGGGCCACCAGAGACCTGTGCTCTGCTGCCCTGCTCCCTTGGAGTCAGAGACACCTGCTTGTTCATCTGTCTTGCTCAGACGGAACCTGGGGACAGCGTGGCTCCTGGTAGCCGTGTCTTGGTCTCACTGCCCAGCAGCTGAAAAAGTCTGGGTTTGGGCTCCATCCCCTGCTGTGACTTCTCTCTGGAATGACTTTCCTTTCCCTGAGGGACACTTCAGGGCTCACTTCAGGTGACACGTCTCCCAGGAAGCCCCCTGATGCCTACCCTGTGTTCCTATAGCCCCTCTGTGACCCTCAGCAAAGCACTCTAAAGTCGGAGCAGCGCTTGGACATTTTCTGTGTGTTTCCCGTGCTCAACTACAGGGTCCCCAAGGCAAGAACCGTTTGGTGATGACTGCAGGGGCCCCAGCACTGTGACACTGAATGGCAGCCCACGAGGGCAGGACGTCGTCTATTTTGCTTGTCTGTGTATTCCAAAGGCCTACAACAGTACCTGCCACGGGGTGGACC
This sequence comes from Geosciurus inauris, assembly GCA_004024805.1. NCBI lineage: Eukaryota > Metazoa > Chordata > Mammalia > Rodentia > Sciuridae > Geosciurus > Geosciurus inauris. Next base: position 71,275 of record PVHX01002657.1, on the reverse strand, counting down.
TGCCGTCTGCGGTGGCTAAATGAATGAGTAAATGAGCAAGCAGATGTTAAGCCGCATGAAGGAAAATTCTACTATTAGAAGTTGTGTGAGCTTGGGGAAGACTCTGCACCTCTCTGAGCCTCCCTTTCTTCTTCTCAACAGGGATTTTAATAGTTCTGTTCTTGAAGGGTGACTATGAAGATTGGTGAAAAGTTGCACAGGACAGTGACTAGCAAATGTCACACACAGGCCAAACTGTTGCAAGCTAATCTAAGACTGACCCCAAAGGCCCCAGACAAATCCCCAGGGGTCTTTAAGGTTGTCCTTCTGAGCTCAGAGGCCCTTCTCACCCTTCCTGTGTGGTCCATGGGAAAGGGGGTCACAGACCGGTTCTCCTTCTCCTTAGGCAGGGACCAGTGACCTCTGCAGGTCACCAGATCTATTGTTCAGGAGCTGTTGATGACTGGGCAGCTCCATCAAGTCCCAAGAGCCCAGCTGGGCAGTATAGCCAAGGTCATGGTCCCCGTTCCCTGAATAGCTTCCTTTAAATAGAGCAAACTCTTGGGCGGTCCCAGACAGCTCCTAACTCAGCCGGCTGTTGAGGACCCTCAGGTCATTTGAGCCCCGTGTACTGGAAAGGGCAGCGGAGAGGTGCCCTCACGCAGACCTGGGCTCAGCTGCGATTCCCTCCCCTCCTGACTGCGGGACGCTGGGCGAGGGATGTCACGTCTCTGAGCCTCAGTCTCTACATCTGTGACATGGGGAACGGAGCCTGCCTGGGGAGGAAGCTCTGAGCCGTGGATAGACTGTGCCCCTGTCCCGGTGAAGCAGCTCCCACTCAAGAGCCCAGTGACATCAAGATGGGACGTGGCTGTCAGGCGAGCGCGGGGTCCCCTGGTGCCTCAGGGATGTGATCTGCCTGTGGAGCGCCTCGCTGTGTATGTGTGTGTGCATCTGGGTGACATCTATAGCAAGACACAGATGGCACAAAAATACACCTCAGTGTTATGTGAGAGGAAATGACATCACAGGGAAGACGCATGTGTGTCCTGGAGCGTCTTCGTGTCAGTGGGTGAACGAGGAGCATTTGGGATGCTGGCCGGGCCCGGTGCTGCCTACACACAGGCCCCTGCCTGACCTTGCTGTGCGCGAGGAGCAGGCCCCAGGTGTGGCCTTGGGCTCTGATCTACACTCCCCACATGCCCATTGCCAGGGCCACGCTGGGCACGTCCTGCCCTCACAACAGGCCCATGTCCCTCTCACGAACTCCCGCGAGCCCCTGATCTCTCCTATGCCCTTGTCAGCGCTGGCACTTTCCATTTCTTTGCAACTGTCATCTTACGCGTGTCCTCTGCCAGCTTGGCATTTGGTGGCACTGAGGCCAGGGTCCCCGGTGGTTTTTTCTGTATTTTCCCCGGCACCCACTAGGGTATGGTACAGTGTGGACACTTGGTCTAGAAAACTATCTAAACAGAGGATGGGTGGGTGGGTGGATGGACAGGGGTGGGGGCGGACAGATGGGTGGACGGATAGATGTGTGGGTAGATGAACAGATGGATGGGTGGACAGATGGCGAGATGGGTGGATGGACGGACAGGTGGGTGGGTGAATAGACGGGTGAGTGGATGGACAGGTAGGTGGGTGGGTGGCTGGATGAATGGGTGGGTGGACAGATGGGTGGCTGGATGTTTCAGGCTTGCCCTTAAACAGCTTACTGTCCAGTTGGAGTCATAAGATTTATCTAGACACAGAAGTCATCAGTGGCGGCTGAAGACGCCTTTTGGAGAAGGGCCCTGTGTGCAGGATGGAGGGGCCACTCCTTTGAGAGGAATGGGGAGGAGGAAGGCTATGAGGGTAAGGGTGGAAGGCAGGTTGCAATCCTCTCCTTGAGGAACAGTCCTCATTTCCGTAAAGTGGGAGATACTTTGTCAAAAGCCCCAGGTCACCCTCTTCCAGTTGGGAATGACCTCTGCATGTCTTTGCTAAATTTCAGCGCTGTGTCGTTCCAATTTCTCCAGCTTGTATTAGGCCACCCGCATGCCTTGGACATAGATCCTGGACAAGGAGATGAGCCCGAGAGTGGGCGATTGGAACCCCAAAGTCCGGAGGAGACATGTTGAAACCGTGTGACCAGGCAGGCCACACAGGGCCACTGAGCAGAGGAGAAACAGGATGATCTAAGCGCCTCGGTGGAAGCAGGAGGTGGGAGTGTCAGGGAGGAGGTGTGTGACCTGTGGAGGAGCGTGGGAGCGGCCCCTGCACCTTGACCGTGCAAGGGACGTTTCCCAGACAGAGAGGACAGGCAATCAAAGTGGAAACCAGGCGAGGGGTTCATGGCTTCCTGATCTCAGTGTCACTGCTCAGGAGAAGCAAGAAGGCAAGTGGGAAGGTGGGTGGCCCCTGGCTCCTCTGGGGGCTCAGGTATCACTTTGAAGGTGACAGGGTGGGGGTGGGGCTCTGTGGCACGTTCGCTGGGGAGCAGGCTGGTGGAGCTTGAGGAGGTAGCAGGGGAACCAGGAGGGAGGCCTTGGCAGCAGGAAGGCTGGAGCCAGGGAGGGGCGTCCTCCACAGCCCAGATCCTCCTTGTTCTCCTCTGAAAGTGGAAGGGAGACAGTGGAGATTTGCTGTCCCACTAACCGGCCAGTAATGGGGTGAGTGCTGAGGGTTGTTTTTTCTGCTTCAAGAAGCTCTGAAATCTGACCCACCTCAATCCTCAAAGGGCACACTGAGCAAGGCTGTCCATCCTTGATCGTTCTGCCCACAAGATGCAGAAAGGAAGCACAGGCGTGCGGAGCTGCAGTGGGTAGAGCCCGGGGCCAGCTTCCTCACGGAGGCGCTGGCCAGGCCCGGAGCCGGGCAGGTGAAGAAAACTGTGCAGGAGTGCGAGGACCATTGCCCTGGGCAGGTCCAGGGAGGTGTGGGGTCGGCGGGGAGAAGGGGCGCCCTGCAACTGGGCAGGACCGTCTACCTCCAAATGGATGCGAGGAGGATGATTTCAGAGAGAGCGTGTGCCAAGAGAATTTTGAGAGCACAGGGTAAGGTGGTAGAGATGGGTGGCAGCATGCGTATATCTTGATCTCCTAAAACATTTTTATTTTGAAAGGGAAACGCTCTTGGGCCAGAATCACATACCTATCCAGGGCAGATCACATAAATGGGAGAGGAGGACCACAGGCTCAAAACACAGTAGCTCCTGCATGATAGGAAACGGCCGGCCAGGAGGCAACAGAGAGGGGTGGGGACTGTGGCCAAGAAGAGAGCCAGCGGCAGCAGATCAGCTCTAACTGCCACTGTCATGAAGAGGACAGGTCTGGTGGCTGTTTTCTGATGATTACAAATAATTGATAGTTTGGATTTTTATAGGAAAACTGAATTGTGGATTGTAGCAACTAGCTCAGAGCTTTTCCCCCAAACCATTACACAGTCCACTCTGCAAGCAAACAAAGCCCATCCCCCTGTGGGACACCACTGCGACCCTCTGCTCCCCACTAACCCTGCAATCCATTGAAAAGAAGAGCTGCAGAGAGAGAACTGGCAAGAGGTCCTGGAGTCGCACCTCTACTGTGGGCCCTGGACGATCCCGCCCATTGCTCCAGGCCTCAGTGGACCCCACCTACAGCACGGCAGGAAGATGTTTAAGGACATTTTCAGCAAAATTCCCTTCTCTTTTTTCAGTGTCTGCAAATCACTACCACTTCCTGCTCATGTAGGCCTACTACACACCAGGAACGCCCTGTGCTACCACGCAGGATCGTATAGCTATGAATGCTCCAGAGGCCACTGGTGTGGGCAGCGTCCTGTCCTCTATTGTCTCCAGTGAATGTGAGTCAGGAAGTAATTCGCGTCATCCTGGGGCCAGGAGAAGACGTGCACCTGGTCCTCGTGCGGCTGCCTGAAGCCTAGGAGATCCGAGCAGGTATTTTGGTAGCTTATGGGTGGCCAGTTGAGACTTCTGAGGGTTCTCTTTGACTTTGCAAAAGGCACAGGGCCAAGTGCACTGGGTGCCACTTGGGGCTGCAGACCCGCCCAGCCAGGCCACCAGCTGCTCGCTGGCTTGGGGTACAGGATGCTCCTGGGAAAGAGCTCGCCCCAAGGGAAAGTGAGTTAAGCTGTGTGATCGACCAAGAGTGAGGTCTCTGCTGGAGGGCAGGTGACTCCACACACCTTAGTGCTGTCCCTGTACGGGTGTGGGGACCGAGCAGGCACCAGGAAGAACTCATAGCTCTGTTAGACTTTGAAAGCGTCCAGGCACGCTTCCCCCAGAGGGGCTTCTCCTTCAGTTATTGCAGATGTCATCAGTTTCTACTCAGCTGCTCAAGTCAGGTACCTGCCATCCTCCCTCACCTCTTCTCTGACTTCAAGTTTTAAATTCAATGCATTGTCAAACCCTGTGACTTGACCCCACATGTCTTGGGACTGTGTGAACACCCCGCGTCCCTGTCCCACCCACAGCATCTCCATGGTCTCCATGCTCAGCTTGTTCCTTTCCCAATCTATTCTTGACACAGTGGCCGAGCTGGCCCTATGACTCATCTGCTCTAAAACCTGTTGGTGGGTCCCCAGGGCCTCTTTAATAAAATCCACGCTTGGCTCCATGACCTACAAATCCTTGATTTTCTGGCCCTCACACTCTACTCCAGCCACCCTGGCCCATTTTTAGTATTTCAAATATGTCAAGCTCTTTCTGTCTTTGGAGTCCTGGAGACCTACTTTTGAATCCCCAGGAGCCTTGGACAGTGGGCATCCCATCTTTGAGTCCTACTCTGCTTACCTCTGAAATGGCTGTGCTTGTGTGGCTCGTTTCAAGTGTAAACCACAGAGCATGTGGAGCGCTCTTGCTTTAACTGCGAGTCCTCTGAAGAAAGGAGGAGCGAGGGATTGGTGCCGTCTACGGACCCTTCACCTCCGTCGTCTAGGTCTGCTGCGAAGTACGTCAGGGATAGTCACTTGGTTCCTGGGCTCGGCTTCCTGTGGAGCCGTCCACCACGTCCCCGCTCCTCTCACTGAGGAACTGCAGAGTCTAGACCGCCTTCCTTTGAATTTTGTGTCCATCACACCTCTGTCTCTCTTCATGCCTTAAGGACCTAGTTTTGGATTCCTAGATGACGTGCAGCTATTTTGCCTGGGTAGGGAATTTGCCTCAGTGGAATCCACCACAGGCGCTCTGTGACTTGCTGGTTTTGCTCCCAGTGGAATTTGGGATTCCGGAACCTGCACCTGCAGACACCCCTTATCCATGTTCTCCGCTGGGTTGTGTCTGGGTTCCTCCTGCTTCTGCCCTGGTGAATGGTGCTGCTGCTTGCACGCTCATACACGCGGCTCTGGAAAACAAGGGCTTCTGAAGGGCACACACCTAGGTGTGCGGCGGGGGATCCCAGGTACCTGCATATCTGCTTAGCTAGGTCACGCCAGCCGTTCCCAAAGGGACCTTCCTCGAGGATCCTCCCACCAGCTGTGGATGGAAGTGCCTGTGTCCACGTCCATCAGGGTAGCCCACTCCCAGGTTCCATCCACAGGCGCTGAGACCATCTTTTCTCCAGCAGCTCAGCAAGGAGGGGCTTCAGCAGCCACAGCAGAGAAAGGAGAGGCAAGGGGAGAGAGGGAACGGCCAGGACCACAGGGCTGGGGTGCGTTCTCATTCCATTCTGTTCCAGAGTCTTAGAGCCAGTGAACCGCCAACAGCAGCAGAGACCAAGTGGTCTCGGGCTCAGCTGGCCCCATCTGAGCAGCAGACGCGGTGTCCAACACCAACCATGGGCCACAGATTTGTGTGGGTGAGACTGGCTTGAGCATGATCTTGGTGGCACTTACATAATTCTGGGATAGCAAGGAGGCCCCTCTGACTCCTTTAGTCTCTGAGTTTCTTGGGGGCTGAGGCAGGGAGAGCTGACACAGGTCTTCCCTGTGCCCGGGTGCCTGGCTGAGGCCCAGCTCCCAGGTGTGCTCTGTGAGCGGGGAAGCTGGCACCAGAGCAATGCAGGACGGGCAGACCTGTTATGTCTGTGGTGATGCTCTCGAGCCGAGGCTGGACTGTGCTCCATGCAGCAGGAGTGTGTGTGTAGGTTCACACGTGTGTGCTGGCCTGTCTGTTGGAGTGGATGTGCGTGTGTGTGAATGTGTGCTGTGTGCCTTTGTGTATAGGTTTGGCTGGCTATAGATGACATCTCTTTCTCTCAACCTGCCTCTGTGTTTGACTGCACAGGCCGATATGTCTGCATGCGTATTTATATCTGACTGCATTAATGCTGTGTGACCATGCGTGCATGTCTACAGAGGTGACTGGAAGCCAGGGCCGCGGCGTCTGTGTGCACACATGGTGAGTCTGTAATGCGTGTGTGCACACGTGGAGGCGTGTGGTGTGGTTCTGGGTGTGCGCTCCTCCCCGCCTCTGTGAGGGATTAGCTCCAGGTTCTCCCCCACCCTGCAGATACTGCATCCACAGATGCTCCATCCCTTGTGGAAAATGGCACAGTGTTTGCGTATAACCTACACATATCTTCCCACGTACTTAAAATACGTCCAGATGACTTGTGCAGAACCCAACGTGGATGCCACCTAAGTCATGGCTGCTCCGTTCTGTTTAGGGATGAACAAGGAGCCATGCCTGTATGTGTCCGTCGTGGCTGCAGCGTTCTCCCAAATCATTCTGATCCTTTGTCGGTTGAATCTGTGGGTGTGGAACCCGAAGCTGAGGAGCATCAACTGCACCTGTTTTGGGGGCTGGTGTGTGTCGGGCCCATATATATCCCTGTGTTTGAACGACAGTGAGTGTGACCACAGGTAAATGTGCACCCGTGGCTGTGCAGGCTGGGTGACTGTGTCTGTGTGGCGGTGGCTGGCTGCAGCGATCGCCCTGTGGGAGTGAGAGGGAGGGAGGAGATCAGCGTCATCACTGCCACAGAAGCAGATGCGCACACTGCTCTCCACCTGTGCCTTCCGGCCTGCAGGGCCTCAGCATCCCCTTAGGTGGGAGAGGCAGCCTCAGGGTGAGGCGCTTGCCTGGCCCTTCCTCCCTACTCCTCCTCTGCCTGCTGCCCTCACGCTGCCCGCTGTCACGGACAGAGGGCCCAGACCGCAGCCTGTGCCAGCCTGTCACCAGGGCTAGACATTTGCCCAGGCCTGTGGCTCTGTGTGCTGAACTCTGGTGTGCTGCCCACAGTATGGTGCCCCAGCAGGCTCCCCTCTGCAGGCTGAGGGCAGGGGCCGGCTTAGCCAGTCACCTGACCTGGCGACACCCTCCCCCAGGAGGGTTGGTTTGCTCAGATGCTTCACTTTACGCTGGCAATCCTTTCGGGGCCTTACTCTTTGAAAGTAATGCGTCCTGAATGCTTGTGTCTTTGCCAAGCATCATGCACCTCCTGTGGCTGCTAATCACCTAACATTCTGCTTTAAATTGAGCCACTTCATGTAAATGTCAAGGCTTATTTTAGCTCTATTCAAAACAATCATATTTTATGTAATTATATTTCCCTTGGTGTGGTTTTGTTCACTTTTTTTAACAGTTTAATTTACACATGAAGATACTACCTACCTGGGGGTGGTTAGGAGCCAAGAGATGAAATTTCCAACTACTTACTTTCTCCAGGTTAACTTTCATAACATTTTTTATTGGCATGTAATAATTGTATTTGTTTATAGGATACAGTATGATGTTTTTAAACAAGCATACAATGTAATGATCAACCTTAGGTCATTAGAATATCCATCATTATTTCTTTGTGGTAACAACATTCAAAATCTGCCCTTCTAGCTATTTTGAAATGCACACCATATTCCTACCAAATGTACCCCCTAGAACTCCCTCCAACCCTCTGTAACTTTGGACCCACAGTCCAACCTCTCCCAAGTTGTAAGCAAATTATATTTCAATTATAAAATTATAATTATATTTTAATGTGCATACAATATAAGGTATATAATATAAGATAAAAGCTATTTTTATATCATGAACACATATTAAAACAAAAATCATGGATCCCAAGCTTCCAGACATTGCCTGGCTGGCCCCATGTTGGGATGGCATTGCTTCAAAGGCCCCTGGCCTTCTGCTTTCATGGTGGCTGTCTGCTTCCCACGCTCTGAGCGGGTGCAGGAAGGCAGCCTTTGCATACGGACAGGAAGGTCTGGTGCACCTGCCGTCAGCTACAGAGGGCGAGGTTTCTGCAGCCAAGATGGGAACTGAGGGCTGCCTGGCTCCGGGCGGGAGGCGGTGCCGAGGCTGCAGAGGACTTCTGTGGGAGCCTGTGCCTCCTTCCTCCAGGCAGCATCCTCCCCTGGGGACCTGGTGGCTCCGTGGTGTCACCGCCTTCCTAATCTTGTGCAGGGCTCAGGCACAGAGCTCCTCCCATTGCAGTGGAGAGGACAGGAGGGGAGGGGAAGGAGGGAAGGCGGATGCCCAGACAGATGGGCCTGGCCCCAGGCTCTGCTGGCCTCATGAATTTCCTTCCCTGGCCCTCAGGCAGGTCAGTAAATGAGACCAGCCACAGCATCTGGGACGACGAGGGGATGAGGCTAATAAATCAGGCCTAGAATGAATCCTGCTTCCTGGAGATGGAGGCAGCGGGCCAGGCAGCTTCAGGATCCGGAGGAACCAGCGGCAGTGGTCTTCCAGTGGCGCTGGGAGAAGGTCCCAGTCACTGGCTGCAGGGGCCATCGTTGTGCAGGGCTGTGTCCCAGAGCCCTCTTTGGGTGGGGTGAGATGTCCTGGTGGCCTGGCTTTCTGACCTCTGGGCCTCAGCACGTGGACACCTCCCCCACTGCCACATAATTTATTCCTACTCCTCCGCTGGTCTCAGCACAGGCAGTGATTCCTCCTTGGAGAAGCCTTCCTGAGTACATAGAGGCCTGCCATGTCCAGCAACCACACGCAGGCTGTGAATGCCAGCTCCAGGGGCAAGGATAGGATACAGCCTTGGTGGCCAGTGGCGTGCCTGGCATGCAGTAGGTGTTCACTGATATTTCATGAAAGAAGGAAGGAGGGAGGAGAGGTAGAGAGAGTCATTAATTCTCTGGCAAGGAAACCAAACCCATCCCTGGACAGAGGAGGCTAGCTTCTATGTCACTTTGGCAACCCAGGACCCTGGGGACACTTGGGTGCTTGAGGCTGGCACCATTACTGGCTGGGCATGGGACCCCACGCCAGCCATCCTCAGCCTCCAGATTCTTGGGCAAAGGGCAGGCATGTGAGCTGCAGGAGTCGAGCCAGGTGAGGTGCTGACGTGCTTGCTGGCCGTGTGGTCACACGCTGCTGGATGCAACGCGAGGGAACAGCATTGCACGTGCACTCGTCTCCTGGTGCTGCTGGAGTGGGAAACGAGAGACTCACACAGCCACACTCTTGTTCCACTCGTGTTCATTACCACGATGTGCCAGGCACTGCAGCATCGGAAGTGAAGTACTGGATACAACAAGGCAGGCAAAGGCCTGCCTTCAGGAAGTGCGTATTCTAGAGAGAGGTAATAAACAACTACTCCATGAAGTAGGAAGGGGTGGAACGCTTCCAGATTCCTCCTGTGAAGTCAGCACCACACTCATGCCAAGATCAGATGAGGACACATCAAGGAAAGAAAGCCACAGACCCATATCCCTCATGAACTTAGATGTGAAAATACTTAATAAAATATTAACAAATTGTGTTCAACAACATATTAAGACGAGTTGGTTGTATCCGGGAGAGGCAAGGATGGTTTAACACACACAAATCAACAAATGTAATCCATCCAATTAGCAGAATTAAGGACAAAAATCATTTAGCAACTTCAATAGATGCAGAGAAGGCCTTTGACAAAATTCAGTACACATTCATGTCAAAAACACTGAAGAAACTAGGAGTGGAAGAAGCCTACCTCAACAGCATAAAGGCTATAGATAAAAAAACCCAAAAGCACACCTCATAGTAAATGGGGGAAAAAACTGAAAGCATTTCCTTTAAAATCTGGGACAAGAGAAGGATGTCCACTCTTACCACTCTTATTTATATAGTCCTAGAAATTCTAGACAGAGCAATTAGGCATGAGAAGGAAATCAAAGGGATAAAAATAGGAAAGGAAGAAGTCAAATCATCACTGTCAGCACATGATATGATCCTATACCTCGAAGACTCAAAAAACTCCACCAAAAGACTGTTAGAGCTAACAAACAAATTTGGTAAAGTGGTGGGTTACAAAATCCACATACAAAAATCATTAGGTTTCCTATATACCAATGACACATCTGCTGAGAGAGGAATCAGGAAAACAGTTCCATTCACAATGGCCTCAAAAACAAACAAACAAAACCCTAGGAACAAATCTAACCACAAGGTGAAAGATATTACAATGAAAACTACAGAACATTGAAGAAAGAAATTGAAGAAGACACAAGAAGATAGAAAGCCTTCCCATGTTCATGGATAGGCAGAATTAATATTGTCAAAATGGCCATAGTACCAAAAGCAATACACAGGTTCAATGACATTCTTCACAGAACTAGAAAACATGTCAGAAAACTCATTTGGAAGAATTAAAGACCCAGAATAGCCAAAACAATTCTATGCAAAAAAAATGCTGGGACATCACAGTACCCGACTTCAAATCACACTACAGAGTAAAAATAATAAAATCTGCAGGTACTGCATATAAACAGATGCATAGACCAACGTACATAACAGAAGACACAGAGACAAACCCTCACAGACACAGTCATCTGAGCCTTGTCAAAGTTGCCAAAACACATACATTGGAGAAAAGACAGACTTTTTAACAAATGGTGCTGGGATATCTTGTTATCCATAGGTAGAAGAATGAAAATAGACCCCTATCACTCAGCCTGCATGAGAACCAACTCAAAATGGATCAAAGTCCTAGGAATTAGACCAGAAGTGGATTCTCCTAGAAGAAAGCATAGGGTCAACTCTCCAGTTTTTAGGCACAGACAATGACTTTCTGAATAGGACCACCAAGAGCTCAGGAAACAATGCTGAGAATTAATAAATGGGATGACATCAAATTAAAAAGCTTCTGCACAGCAAAGGAAACTTTTAGGGATGTGACGAGAGAGCCCACAGAAGGGGAGAGAAGCTTTGCTGGCTGCTCTGCTGACGCAGGATGAAAAACTACAATATATAAAGAGTTCAAAAAACTTTACACCAAAAAAATCATATAACCCAGCTAATAAATGGGTAAATGAATTAAACAGACACTTCTCCAAAGAAGACATACAAATGGCCAACAAATACATGAAAAAAATGTTCAAAATCATTAGCAATTAGGGAAATGCAAATCACAACCACACTGAGGTTTCATCTCACACCAGTCAGAACGGCAGCATCAATAGGTGCTGGAGAGGATGTGGAGAAGGAACAATTTCACACTGTTTTGGGGACTGTAAATTAATACAACTGTGGAAATCAGTATGGAGGTCCCTCAAAAAACTAGGCACGGAACCACCTTGTGACCCAGCTGTGCCACACCTCAGTATTTTTCCTAAAGAACTAAAGTCCTCATATTACAGTGATATGTGCATCCCATGTTTATAGCAGCACAATTCACAGTAGCCAAACTATGGAACCAGCCTAGGTGTCTATCAGTGGATGGATGGATAAAGGAAATGTGGTATATACACACAATGGAGTTTTATTCAGTCATAAAGAAAAATAAAATTATGGCATTTGCAGGAAAATAGATGGAACCAGAGATCATCATGTTAACTGAAATAAGTCAAATTCAGAAAGTGAAGGGCAGGTCGTATGTTCTGTCTCATATGCAGAAGCTAGAGGGGAAATAGGAAAATAAAAGTGGGGGCGGATGTCCTAGAAATCAAAGGGAGATCAGTAGAGGAAAGGGATGAAGGGGTAGGAAGGAGGGAGGGAAGGGGACGTGCTGGGCATGATACTGGCTCAATTGCATTGTTATAACATGTGCATGTAGAATATGTAACGACAAATCCCATCACTATGCACAACTACAGTGCACCAATAAAAAATCTGGAAAAATATTTAAATCGTCAGTATTTTAGGACTGAGGTGTGAAAAGGGAAAATAAGCTGGTGTGTGCGTGTGTGTGTGTGTGAGTGTGTGTGTAAGGGGGTTGGAAAGTCAGGTAGGGAGGTTGGGCCATTCTCTGGCCATTTCCCCACCAAACTGCTGCCCACACAGGGGCCAGCCTCACTTTGGCCCCATGAGCCCCATGGAAGGCACCCAGAAGTCCTGGTGAACCCTGAGCCTTCCCCTTATCATGTGAGATCCCCAGAGTAGCCCCTCAGCCAGGCCTGCCCCCTTCTGTTCAGGAGCTGGGCATGCAGGCAGCAGGGTGCACAGCCAACCTGGGTCAACCTGGGTCTCCCTGAGAAGGTCTCTCACTGACCCGCTGAGCACAGGACTGGCATGCAGGAGCCCTCAGCCAAAGGTGCCACCCACCAGCTCCAGAGCACATGCGCCTTCCTGACAGCTTTCTGGGATGGCAGGCTTTCTGGTTCCTGCCCAGTGCTTCCTCCCCGACAGCCCACCATGCACCTCCTCCTGCCCTCTTAACTTCGTACCATCTGGGGTACACATCCTTCCGAAGGAGAGTCAGCTTCTGTCCCATCAAGAGTCACATGCAGGTGTCTGTGTATGCGTGTGTGTGACATTCACGGGCATAGGGTGCACACGAGTGCAAGGGGTGCGTGTGTGTACTTGCGTGCCAGCACAGGTTGGCTGTGCGCCCTGCTGCCTGCATGCCCAGCTCCTGAGCAGAAGAGGGCAGGCCTGGCTGAGGGGCTACTCTGGGGATCTCAAATGATAAGGGGAAGGCTCGGGGCTTACCAGGACTTCTGGGTTTGGCCATCCCAGGCCCAGTTGGGTGGAACTCGGGCTAGAGAAAGTCGTGCTTTCCATGAGGCTCGCGGGGCCAAGGTGAGACTGGCCCCTGTGGGCAGCAGTTTGGTGGGGAAATGGCCAGAGAGGCTGCAGTAGGGAACACGGTGTCCAAGGAGGGACCCCAGCTGACTGTCCACAGGAAGGCGCACGCTCTCGACAGCTCTGAAGCACGCGATGCATGCTGTGTGGTCAGTAATGGCAGCTCTTCCCAGGCACCCTCTGTGGTGTTACCTCTTTAATCTTTACAACTCTTGATAAATAAGATACCAGGAGACTTGCCTTTTCCAGATGAGAAAGTGGGGCATAGAAGGGCTGCAATTTGTCCAAGGTCACTGATAGATAGGCGGTGACAGGGCAGAGCCTGTATCTTGGCCAGCAGCTGGGGCTGTATCTGGGCATGTGGGGTATGCCATGTGGGAGCCAAGGGATGGCTTGATTTTATAAGCCAATGAAGCTGGAAGGTGCTGCCTCTTCAGGATGATTTCAAGGTCACCAAGCAAATCAAGTATCTCTCTGAGAATGAGTTCCTTCTTGATTCTTTATTGCACATCTTGCATAACTATATATGCAAGGACTAATCTCCCTGTTTCCATCAAAAAAATCCATAGGCAAGTGTCTTAGTGCTTTTTTTTTTTGTTCCTATAATTGAATTCCATAGACTGGGTAATTTATAAAGAATAGAAGTTTGACTCACAGTTCTGGAGGCTGGAAGTCTGAAAGCATGCAGCTGGCATCTGCTCAGCACCAGGTGAGGCTTTGCCACATCACAACAGGGCAAGGGCATCACATGGGAGACAGCTAGTGTGCTAGCTCGAGGACTTTCTTCCTCTTTTTTCTTTGGTACCAGGGATTGAGCTCAGGGGTACTTGACCACTGAGCCACACCCCCAGCCCTATTTTGTGTTTTATGTAGAGACAGGGTCTCACTGAGTTGCTTAGCGCCTCACCATTGCTGAGGTTGGCTTTGAACTCGCGATCCTCCTGTCTCAGCCTCCCAAAGTGCTGGAATTACAGGCATGTGCCACCGTACCTGGCTTTCTTCCTCTTTTTACAAAGCCCCTCTGCCACCACAGGGGCCCTCCTCAAGACTGTATCTAATCCTAATTACCTCCCAAAGGTCCCACCTCCAACTGCCATTAGCAAATGACTTTGAGAAATACATTTCCAGCATAAGAACTTTTGGGGGGACTACACTCAGATGACAGCAGGAAGGCACAATCCATCTCTGCCCCCAGAGACCAGCAACCAGCTCTTCAATTCTCTGGACACTAACTGGGTTCTTACAGCTAAACTCAATCCTGCCACTTTCTACCTGGAGTCAGGGTTGAGTCTCACAAGGGAAGGGTCTCACAAGACACTGAGAGGTGGAGCCAAATGTTCTAACCCTCTGATCATGCCTTGGCCTTTCTGGTGAGTAGCTTCATCCTAAAACTGCTCAGAGACACCAGCCAATCATCTTATCACTATCCAAAAAGACACTCATCACTCTGGAGATTCCAAGGATCTTAGAAGCTTTTATGTCAAAAAGCAGAGACTAAGAGCAAACCCTATAAGAAAAGATGCGCCTATCATTACCTTGACAGCTCAGGAAACTGCAAGGGTTTCAGGAGCTTGATGCCAAGGAGTGGGGGGAAGACCAAATATGTGTTTCTTATGATATCACAGTATCACAGAAAGGTCTCTGATTGGTCTAGTTTGGACCAATTAAAACTGAGCTTAAGGTAGAAGGCACCATGATTGTCTCAGTTTGGACCAATCAAAGGTGATCAGGGAGAGGTCATAAAATTTTGGGCTCCTCAGCTAGTGGTTGGGGTAGAGAAGGGTAACTCCCAGGAAAGGGAAGCGGGGTGGGAAGACTGGGTCACCGTATCAACTACACTTTAAATTGGGGTCCACATGCTGGAATTTTCCTTAGAGGTTTATCTGATAGAATCTCCAGGCATTTCAGCCCCGAGAGACCCTTATTGATACTCAAGGAACACTGAGAAGATTCACACCGAAGTTGAAATTCATTGCCCAGAATCTGAGAGCAAGCTCCTGCGGGAATGGCGAAAGGCCAGATGCCAAAGGGAGGTCTTTGCATTTCGGCTCCAGGACCTGCCAATGAATGCGTACAATGGAAAGAGAAGCAGCTTGGGGAAAACACAGGCTTTGGAGCGAAGGAGAGCTGGAATCAAATCTGCACCCATCTCTCCCAGAAACTCCTCTGTGTGGCCTTGGGCAAGTCACCCAACCTCTCTGAGTCCTTGGAAAATGACAAGAACTGAAAGTAGCAGAGTAGTCACCAGGTCCGTCACCTCATCCCCAGCTTAGAGGTGCCCCTTCAACAGGCACTCAGTGTTTTCTTTAAGTCACCTCAGTTCTTATCCTCTGGTGACCCGATTATGAATCCTGTGAGCTGTCCCTAGCCAGAAAACGAGGCCACACATTCCTCCGGCGAGGCTGTCATTCAGCTCTCCCTGCTCCTCTGCATCTCGGAGCAGCACAGAGAAGTAGGACACATACAAGCTTTGAAGTCGCCCAAGTCTGGGCTCAAATCCCACTTCTGCCACCAACTAGATGTGATCATGGGCACATCATTTCTCTGATCTACAAAGGATTGGTCTTTCTTTCCTCAGAAGCTGCTCCTGAGGATAAAATGCAATAACACACAGAACTGCCTCGCTTCCACCACCTGCTCAGTCACTGATGTGAAACACACACAATGAGCACCTACTACCCACGCATTTGTTTGGCTGGTGTTTCTGGAGCACATCCAGGTGCTCGAGCAGGAAGTCCACTAGATGCTGAAGCCAGGCACAAACAGACTGACCTACCGTCATGCAGCTCACACGCTAGCATATGGACGGATGCGGACAATAAGCCAGCAGATAAACAAGTCCCTGATGTCAAGTTCTTTGAGGATAATCAAGGGGAGCAGGGATAGTGAGCTATGGGGGTGGGTAGGTGGGAGGGGCTGTGTTAATTCTAATCCACATGCCAGGTGCAGGGATTGCTAGGCATACAGGGGTGGAGAGACCCAGCCCCTCCTTCGAGGAGCTGTGTCCCAGTGGAGAGATGGAAAGTGGACGCTGTGATTAGACCCGAGAGGGAAGTGTGACGTCCTAATCCACGTGCCGTGGGGCTCGCCACAGACCTGTGGTCTCGGTGCTTCTTGGCTCGGTCCCTAGCCCTCGTCTCCTGGGAAGTGGCTGGCTTGTATAATCCAAGTGGGATTCAGGAATCCACTGTTTGAATGTCCTCCAAAGGCCCAGGGGACAAAGTCTTGGTCGCCAGCTTGTGCCGCTGTTTGCAGGTGGCAGAATCTTTGGAAGGTGGAGCATCGTGGGATGACGTCAGGTCACTCGGGGTGTGCCCTCGAGGGCTACTGGGACCCTGCCCTTCCTCTGTCTGCATTCGCTTTCCAGCTGCCATGACATGAGCAAATTTGCCATTAGGTGCCGACTGGGAGAGTGACCTGGGCAGGACCCTCACCTGGCCAAGCCTCACCCTCCTCCTCCTCCGTGAAGGGATTGGAAGAGCACGGGGGCGACAGCATTACTGAGACTCCTCTCTGGAGGACAACTAGTTTCTGCTCCCCGCTGCCTCCTCCCCCACCTCCGCCTCCTCTTCCTCCACTCTTGAACCTGGCCAGCAGGTCTGAGTTCCCTCAGGATTTTCCCCCTCAACACTGAGGACCTGTGGACGGCAGGGGAGGGTGTGTCATTCAGCAGTGTGGCCTTGGGGTTCCTTCTCTCTATTCCTTGACCTCCCCACCTGTCACTCATGTGGAATGATGATCCTGCTCCCCCCAGCCCCGCCCCCAGGCAAAGCAGGGGATGTCTCAGATGCCCCACGAGTGACAGCTGTTGCCTCCTTGCTTGTCCTCGGTGCTCATCTTAGAAGGGGTCACATTTATTCAGCGCTCTCTGCACCGGCTCCCTCCATCTCACCCCATTTACTCTACCACACCCTGGGGAGGGAATGGGAATTTCCATTTTTAAAAATATTTCTTTTTTTAGTTGTAGGTGGACAGAATATCTTTATTTTATTTTTATGTAAAATAAAATAACCCATTGCCTCATGTGTGCTGGGCAAGCACGCTACCACTGAGCCATAACCCCAGCACTGGTGTTTCCATTTTCTGTTCTGCATATGAGACACCTGAGCACAGAGAGGTGAGGTCATTTGCTCCAAGTCCCATAGGCTGGTCAGCTGTGGGTTCGACAGTGAGGGCCCGGCCTCACCTCCTGCCCCAGAGCTGCCCACAGGAGCGCTCTCTGCTTGGGGTCTCGGCCACTGTAACTGTACAGAGGTGTTTGGCCCTGGAGTCTCTGCTGTGAAGAGAAGATGCACTGCAGGCACGGGGGAGTCCTTGTCCCGGACTCTTTCAGGCACAGAGTCTCATGAAGAGCCGTTCACCAGAACCTCCTTGTCCTCCCAGTCACCCTCTGTGGCCATCCTGGTCCCCTTCCCAGGGCCCAGCCTAGATGTTCAGCTGACAGACTCGCTGACATCCCTTGTCCCCCACAATCTGCAGCCAGTCCCCACTGCCCCTATTTGTTATGCCCTAGAAGCCACACCTCCCCTCGGCTCAGTCACCCTGTCCAGCCCAGATGGGACCTGACCTGGCCCACCCATGCCTCAACTTGGGTCATGCTTAAAGCCCCCACTGGTCAACATGGCAGCATTTCCAATATCCAATTACAAGGAAGACCCTCATCTTGTGCTGTTCCGAGTCTATTGCTTTCTTTAAGCTCCGTATGTCCCCCCTGACTTTTACAGAAAACAAAACCTTTTACCTTCTGCTTAGTCAAGAGGTTACTAATGAAAATCTGTAGTATTAATCAGGTTCTCTAGAAAAACAGACCCATTGAAAGGGGTGTGTGTGTGTGAGAGAGAGAGAGAGAGAAAGAGAGACCAAGACTGACCTCAGGAGTTGGCCTGCACTGTCTGGAGGCTGGCAAGTTCAAAGCCTGCAGGGCAGGCTGCAGAGGTCAGACCAGGACAGCAGAGGAAGTCCAAAGCAGCCTCCTGGAGGACACCTTTTGCTCAGGGCTGCTCTTTGTCTTCAGGTCTTCAGCTGATTGGATGAGGCCCACCCATGTTATGAAGGGCAATCTGCTTTACTCAACGTTCACCAACTTAAATGTTAACCTCATCCCCAAATCACCCTCCAGC
Source organism: Geosciurus inauris (assembly GCA_004024805.1). NCBI lineage: Eukaryota > Metazoa > Chordata > Mammalia > Rodentia > Sciuridae > Geosciurus > Geosciurus inauris. Next base: position 53,302 of record PVHX01002657.1, on the reverse strand, counting down.
TTGGCCCATAAAATCAACCATAACACTACTCACTGCCCAGTGCTCTGCTCCATGGAACACCACGAAATACATAATAAACTAAAGCAAAATTCTCCACGTCCAGAAGCTTGATGTCCAGGGAGGAGCTCATTCCCATCCTGCCGGCAGTCTTGTCCTGGTCCAGCTCTTGGCCTCCTTCCTCTTGCTCTTGTGCTTGTTTATGGGGAGAAGAGGCCTCATGCTGCTTCCCACACAGCCCTGTCCCCACGCTCGCGTCCCATGCATCCTGCTGCCCCGCAGAAGATGACTGCGGGTTTGTCTTCACAGTGCCTTGGCCCTGCTCCTCCTGTTCCTGCTATGTGATCTGGGAAACCTGCCTGCCTCCCACCCACGAGTGATCCTGGCTGAGCCAATCAGAGCCCTGCCCTGGGAGTTTGGGAATGAATGCTAATGATAATGAATACTAATGATCCCTTGCTGTGGAGCAGCTGAGACACATGAGATGCTGCTGTTGGCAGCCCGGCTCCAGCCTCGCAGAGCAAAAGAAGGTTGATGGAGATGAAGAAGCAACAGGAAACAAAGAAGAGAGTGCATTCTGATGGCATCCCAGTGGCTGATTCCACCTGCCCCAACCCCAGCCCTGCTTCCCCACCCTTACATGAGCCAATCCCACGCCTTCCTAGCCCCGCACCCCTCTCTCCTCACCTTACCTAGTACCATGATGCTCAAGTGAAGGTGAGTTGCTGTCCAGGGGACATCTTGGCCAAGCCTGGGGACACTTTTATTTTCACAGTCCAGGGCTTCTAGAGTATAGAGAGCAAGGAGGATGTGTGCATGCCACGATGCGCAGGATGGCTGCCCCTGACCAAGAGTCATCGGCTCAAAATGTCTCTAGAGGTGGAGAGGCTTGCTGCATCCCACCTCTTTGAAGTGCTCCCTGTGCCGCAGCCCTGGGCTGGATTCCCGGACTGGACTGGAGCAGTCATATCTCAGACCCCAGCTGCCACCTCCACCATGCAGAGCCATGGTGTTCACAAGCCACTAGCCACACATGGCTGCCGAGCACTGGCAAAGTTCCAGTCCACACAGAGATGTGCTGGAGAGAAGACAGACACGTCAGACTGCACGACTTAGGAGGAAATGAGAATATAAAGCATTGCATTTATCACTTGTACGTAGATGCCGTGTTGTAAGGGCACTGTTCTGCATATATTAAATAAGATATATTGCTAGAATTTATCTCACCCATTCTTGCTTTTATAATGTGGCTACTAGAAATATTAAAATTAATTACGTGGCTGACGGTAAAATGGCAAGGAGAGGCTAGGACTATCATGAGATGGGTGTGGGGAGAGATCTGGAGCCGCCGTTCAGTTACAGCTGCACGAGAAGTGCCGTAGCTCGCTACCACGTACCCGACAGCTGCCCACAGCCAAGAACCTCGGGCCCAAATGTCAGCTTTGAAAGAGGCTTTGGGAATCTGAATTTTTTTATTGGTACATTATACGACATAGTGGGTTTTCATGATGCCGTATTTGCACATTCACATGACATAATTGGATCAATTCAAGGACGTCTACGAAAGACCTCCTTTCCATGACGTCCCCTCCAATCTGTTCCAGGTGCAGTTTCCCTCAGTATCTACAGGGGTTCTTTCCAAGGTCCCCCCAAAATCCCTAACATTATCTGGTGTAGCGTATGATGTAACCTACGCACACCCATCTCTAGAAAACATACGATCCCTCATACAATGTAAATACTGCTGAGATAGCTGTTATACCATATTATTTAGGGACTCATGACAAGAGAAATGTCCGTACACGTTCAGTACAGGTGCAGTGTTGCTATGAATACTTTAGATGCATGGCTGTTTGAATCTGCAGAGACAGAGGCCCAGCTGCACTTGGAGGCCCCTGGTACCCAAGCCATCCCTCCCATCTCCCGAACTCCCCATTCTGGCATCTAACCCAGGGCCTGACCAGTGAGGCGCTCAGGGCAAGAGCATGCCGGGGAGGCTGCCCTGTTCTCCGAGTCTCAACACAGGTGCATCTTGTCGGCTCCTGTTTCTCGGGGCCGCGCTGGGGCTGGCCCTCTGCCTGTTTTGCTGTGCTCCGCTAACCAAGGAGGTGGGGGACGCGAGGGGCCCTTCCTTTCTTCTCTCCGCAGCTTCCTGGCACGACCTCCTGCGCACGGTTCCCACTTTCCCAACACGATTTCAGGGCTCTGCCGTTATGATAGGAAATGCGGAGGTGAGCTGAGAGCTGTGCCCCTGGTTACCATGGCAACGGGCTGCTTCCACCTTCACAGCAAGGCCAGAACAGCCTGGGGCCCACGAGATGTGGCGGGAGCCTCTGCCAACAATACTGGAGAGGCCCACTCTGGTTTCTTGCAACCCCAACCCTTCCCAGACCCCCAGTACCACCACCTGACTTCCAGGGGGTCCCAGCTACTGCGACTCTGCTGGTTCAATGCACGGAGTCCCTCTCTGAGGAGCTGGAGATTGCAGCTGTCCTTGTCAGCCAGCCCAGGGCAGCGAAGCCCTACTGTGTGTGTGTGTGCGCGCGTGTGCGTGTATGTGTGTAAGGTCATTAGTGTGGCAACTCCTCCACCAGCCTTCCAAATGCAGGCAGAGAGCCCTGTGCCATGGGCCTGTTTCCTACGCTACTGTCACCAGAAATTACCTATTTTGGAAACTACTTTCAAGCCAACGTGACGTCTGCCTTAGGCTTTTTTCTGTTGCTGTGTCAAAATATCTGAGACCAGGTAATTGGTAGCAAGCAGATGCTGATTTGGCTTGCAGCTCTGGAGGCCGCAAGTCCAAGAGTGGCACAGGCCTCTGGTGGGCCTTCTTGCTGCACCCCAACATGGCAGATGGCAGCCCACGGGGGGACAGCGCAAGTGGGCTGGCTCGGGCTTCTTGCTGTTGTGACAAAGCCCCTACTGCCATCAAGGGTTCCGTCTAATGGCCTCGTCCAGCCCTATCACCTCAAAAAGCCTCCACCTGCAAATGCCACCAACATAGGACATTGGGGATTAAGTCTCCAACACATGAAATTTGGGGGCCACATTGAAGTCCCCCCACATCTTTGCTCACTCAGGGATGATGAAAGAAGATTCCTTGTGTTGAATGGATTGTATTGCTAATAAAGAGCTTGAGGTACACAAGGAAACCGTCTTCAAGGCCTTTGCATCTCCAGTGAAGAGTTGCGGAAGGCTGGCTGAGCACCGTAGGTGGCAACAGATCATCCCATTGGCCCCTCACCACAACCTTGTGACTGAGATACAGCACCACCATTTCCATTTTGTAGATGAAAAAACTGAGGTTTAGTGAGGCCAAAGAAGGCCACCAGGGCCAGACTTTTGGAATGGGGCAGAGCCAGGCTTGGAATAGGAAGGTTGTGTTAGTCAGTTTTCCATCACTGTAACAAAACGCCTGAGATAATCAATGTAAAAAGCTTGCACTTTGGGTGGCCTTGGTCCATGGCTGGTTGGCCCGTTCCATTGGCCTGTGGTGAGACAGACATCGGGCGGGAATGTGTGCTGGAGGGAGTCACGGCCAGAAGCCAAAGGGAGGACAAGGAGGGGCTGCAGTCCAACAGCCCCTCAAAGGAACACCCCGGTGGCCTAGCTCCCCCTAACAGGCCACACCTTTCCAGGTCTCCCAGCAGTGCCATGGGCTGGGACTGAGCCTTGAGCACCTGGCCTTTGGGGGACATTGGAAATCCGAGCCACAGCAGAAGTCTTACTGCAGAGTCTGGGCCCCGCACAGCTTTGTATGCCACCTGAACAAAGGGGAGGACGCCGGCTACCTCCTCCGGTTGCAAATGGGGAAACTGAGGGTCCCTCAGGGTCACACAGCTAAGAAGTGACAAGACTAGGGTTTGAAACTTCGTCTGTCGTGTTGCAAACTTTACTCCCTGTTTTGGACAGTTCTGCTCTGTCTGGTGGTGAGTGGGCCTCTTCTGCTTCTGTGGCCCCAGAGCATGACGGGAGGGGTCCTTGGGCTGAGAGATCCAGACTCCAGCCATGCTGTGAGCACTGGACAGACCCACCCCAGGCCCCTTGGCAGGCCTTGCGATGCATCAGGACATGGGTTGAGGCTGCCGGGAGGGCCTAGTTCGCTGCTGTGGTGGCAGCCTTTTTGTGCCCCGAGGCTCCGGCAGCTGCTCCAGGAGATAGTCGCAGCTGCTCCAGGAGATGGTCACAGCTCCTCTGCCACTGCTGATGGACATCGCTGCTAAACAGGGCCCAGAGCCCGGGGGGGAAGCTTGGCTCTTCTCCTAGGGATACAGATGCTCCAAGAGGAGGACCCACAGGCAGAGGTTCCCTGAAGAGCAGGTGGCCTGAGTCACAGCCTGGGCAGGGCCGGGGGAGGCTCATGTCCCCAGGAATCTGCAGCAGAGGAAAGCAAGAGAAGTCGGCAAGGGCAGACAGGCAGGGTCAAGAGCCCCTGGTTCTTCCTTGGTGTCCCCAAGCCACTGGGCTTCTCCTGTCATCCTGTCTTAAATGTCCACATGATGCTCGGGCTCCCGTCCCGCAGATATTGGGGTCCCCCTGCACTCTCCTTGGGGTGTGAACTCTGAACAGTTTGCCTCTCTTTTGGAAACCTCCCTTTTCTATGCCAAACTGAGCAAATCTCACCTGTTTCTCTGGGCCGGTGGGGATTAAGGGAGGGAGTTGGGGGAGCTGGTGACCAGCGCTCTGGGCGTCCTCTTCCCCACCTCCCCTTCCTGGTCTCCAGGCCCCTGTGTGTGGTCTGGAGACAGCTAGACGCTGAGCTGGTGCCACCCCGAGCCCTCCCGTAGTCCCCTCCCCCGCTGGCTGCCCCTCTGTGGCAGCAGCGCTTGCTCCTCCAGGAGCAGCGGTCTGTAATTAGACTTCGCCTGGTTTTGGAGAATGTGCCTGTCAGCAGCCGGCTCCTTTGCCTCCACAGGGCGCTCTTGCTGGTTGAGGAGGCCTTGTCTCTATGCACAGGGACATCCTTGGAAACAAGGTGACATCTGCTCTTCCCACAGCCACTTTAACTTGATGTCAGCGGAGATAAGACCTGTGTGACACCAGTGTGTGGAAAGAGGAATCACAGGCATGGCTGCTGTCACACCAGGGCCCGAGACGTCCCTCTGCAAGGAGGGCAAGAGAAGATTCCGGAAGAAAACTGCCAGCCACCAGGTTCCTTGGCCTGGCTGTCCTCAACCTGCCACCTCAGCCCGAGCAGGAGGAGCAGAGGGCACAGCGTCAGGACGGCCTGGTCTGAGCCTGACTTCGCCTCCTAACTAGCTACTGTGATCTTTGGCAAACGGCTTCCTCGTTCTGAGCCTCAGATTCCCCATCCGTAAGGTGAGGGATGACCCTGGCTTCAGGCGCAGAACGCCAGCCACACCAGCCACTCCCAAAGGAAGGGAGGTTGCTGTTATTTCCTTTCGGCTGGCCCCGCCCTTTCGTCCCTCAACAGGACCTCACGGGCTGTGCTTTTGTTGCATGAGCAGGTCCCTCAAGGCCGAGTACCGTCTCCCACGCCATCTTCACGGCAAGCTCCTGTTGACTCCGTGGGCCTGGCTCATGCGTCCCCTCCTCTGTGAAGCCTCCCGGATTCCCCAAGCACCGCACTGCTGCTTTCTGTGCTGCAGCAGGAATTCGCTTGTGCTCTGACCACCCAACCAGGAGGCAGGCGGAATGCTGCGCTCCAGGCCTACCTGGCCTGCCCACTGCCCTGGCCCCTGACTGGGCTTCACAAGAGACCCCAGGGAAGATCCCAGGACTTGGGGCAATCCCTGTTTGAGTCACTTTTTCATCACTGTGAGCAAAAGACCTGACAAGAACAATTAGAGCAGGAGAAGGTCGTGTGGCTCGTGGTTCCGGAGGCTCAGACTGTGGCTGGTTGAGTCCATCACTCTGAGCCCGAGGAGAGGCAGACCATGGAGGTGGGAGAGTGTGGCAGAGAAAGGCAGCTCGGGACATGGCCCCTGGAGACCGAGCTCTGACCACAGACAAAAGGCAGGTCCCCGTGCCCCACCTCCTGCAGCCGTAGCCTCCCTGCCCACAGTCGCCCCGGTTAATCCCTATGTGAGGACCAGGGCGCCATCAGCTGAAGACTCTCGTGACCCAGGCACCTCCCCTCTGAACTTTCTTGCGTTGTCTCCCTCAGGAGCCTTTAGGGGGCATCTCACATCTGAACCTCAACAGGCTTCACAGAGGGAAGCCTCTGCAGCGAGCTGGGAGAACAGCTCACAGCTACAGAGCACGGGGCCAGCGGGGCAGGTCATGGCTGCCGGCCACCTCAGAGAGGGAAGGGTTGGCCAGGACTAGAGTCCCCACTGTCTCTGAGCTGGGTGTCTGTGACAGTCCCTTGGCACTGGCTCCAGGGTGGGTGTGCAGGGCTGGAACCCCCTTGCTCTTTGGTCCAGAGGGGTTCCTGATCGTCCCCCACAGCACGCCCGTTCTCCCCAGCTCCGTGGGCTTTGCACTTGCTGCTGTCTGTGGTTCTGACCACCTTGTAGACATGGCCCCCTCTCTGAGGTCACCGCACTCTCTTCCGACACGAGTTCCTCACCTGTACCACCATCTCCCCAGCGCTCCTCCTGCCTAAGCAGCTCCTCTGCTCTGTGTTCAAGACATGACTCTCGACCGACCTCAGCCTATGGTCAGTGACAGGGTGTCTCCTGTCCCAGGTGGATCCCTCGGCACAGAGCAGAGGACACAGTGGCTCACAGGGGTGGGTTGGGTGGGTGGCAAGGGAAGGGATGGATGCCTGTGCAGGTGGGGGAGTGGTGGATGCTCCAGGCCTGAGCAGGACAGGACTCCATGTTTGTTACCTGGCACCCCCTGCCGTGGGTGTCCTCAAACCTGTCTGAATGTCCAGGTCCTGTGTAAAGACCACAGAGCCCCTTAGTGAGCCCTGAAGTGTCTAATTCCTGGCTGTACGCCCAACTTCCAGTGTAGGGCTGGACACAGAGTGGATGCATAGGAAATGTGCATGGCCACGGCCAGTAGATGGACAGGTCAGATTCTCATGGTGAGGGCAACTGCAAAGCACAGGATGTCTCCATTCAGGCTGGACGCAGTCCTGATGAACAACCAGAAGCTGAGGAGACCACAGGTTGGAAGTGTGTGGGAGCCTCCTCACCCACTGACACCCCGCTCAGCACACAGCACAAGTCTTTTATGTTTTAAAAGATCTTCTTATGGCCATACTGGGGATGGAACCTGGGTGGGCCTCTTGCACAGTAAACCCCTGAGCTACGTCCCCAGCCCGGGAGTGTTTCAGGGTGATGGAACTGTGCTACGTACAGATGGTGTTTCAGAAATCTCCACATGTGCTAAACGTCATAGAACTGTACACCAAAATGAAAAAATTCAATTTTATCATATAAGTTATAAAGTAATTGTAAAACAAAACAAAACAAACATAGGAGGCCTGTGCCATCCGTCATCAGGCATGAGGGCAGTGAGATTTAAAGCTCCCTGTGTTGTTCCGTCATGCATCAGGGTGGAGAACCACTGATAGAGGTGACGTTTGAATCCCTGGATCTGGCTGTGATCACACAGGAAGCAAATGGAGCTGGAGAAGCAAAGATGTCCAGAGACTGAGCACCGGGTCCTCCAACCTGCAGAGGCTGGGCGATGAGCAGGAACTGGGAGCAGACCAAAAAGGAGGCAGATCTGACCACTGCTGAGGGGCCAAAGGCCCTTGACCCCCAGACACACTGGAGCTGCAGGGGGTGGGGAGCGGTCAGCCTCCCCGGAGCCTCTGCTGCAGGAACAGGGGCAGAGGCCTAAATCAGCACCTGGGGGAAGGCCAGGCATACGGCCCTGCTAACCTTACTTGGCCCAGTGAGACCCATTATGGACCACCGAACTGTAGTTCAGAACTGTGAGATAATAAATCTGGGTTGTTAAGCCACTAGGCTCCTGACCATTTGTTCCAGCAGCCCTGACTGGCCCTGGCAGGATGCTGGTCCTGCCTCCCCAGGTACCTCCCTGCTCTCGGGAGACCTGGTGTTAAGTCCCAGTTCTAAATGTCCACTGGATGGTCTTGGGGACCCACAGTATGTCTTTGACGTGATCCTCTCATCTGCAAAATGCTGTTCATAATCCAAACGGCGTCACACGTGGCCTTGAGGGGGAAACGAGATGCTGCTTGTGAAGTCTCTTAGCAACCATGCCTGGCATGAAATTGGCGCTGGATGCTATTTTTGATTGTTGAGCATGATTCTGAAACTTTCATTTGTGTTCCCAGAACCTGCTCCAGTCCCAGCCCTGGCTAGGGTCCCAGCTGTCCCCAAGGGAGAACCCCTTTCTGCAAAGCTTGGACCAGAAGGAAGCTGGATTTCTGTTTCCTGCCATCCCCAGAGCACCAGGGCCCTGCATGCTGTCCTCATAGCAAACAGAAGCCTGACTCTGGCCAGGGTCTGGGGTGTTGGTCTGAGGGTTAGGTGAGCTCATCATGGCTGGGTGCACAGCAGGTGTTCAATAAACAGCATAAACCACTGTTTTCTCCAGATGAAACATTATTTCCTGTTTCAGCCAGGATCTGCGCCCAGGTTTGGTGGACTCCGGGGCCCCTACATTTGCAAGCTGTCTCTAAAAGAGAGCAGCTACACTTATAATCTTACTCCAGGACTTCTGGTGCAGCCTCTGCCAGAGAGACATCCTGAAGCTGCGCCTCCATCCCTTCTGCTCTGCTCTTGACCCTTCTGCCCTGTGTCTGGGTCAAATGCATTCCAGAAAAGTTCCTCCCAAGCAGCCCGAGTAAACCCAGGAGGCTGAGGTTTTCTGGGACTCTCGGTGACAGTGGCCACCTGCCTCCCCGGCTCCTGTCCAGGCGAGCAGAACAGTCAATGGCATGAAAGCAAAACCTCCCTTGGATGAGACCAGCTCCTTGCAGCAGAGTGAACACATAATCCCCTTCTTGCTTAGACATTAGCGTTGCCAGATTTAGCAAATGAAAATACTGAATGCCCAATTTAATTTGAATATCAGATAAACAATGAGTAATAAGTGTGTCCCAATATAGTACAGGACATTTAACTGGGAGATCTTATTTCATCTGGTAGCCCTGTTTAGGGCTTTGCAAAGTCAAGTACAATTCCAGGGGAAACGAAATTGGTATTAGCAGTGGACTTACTGGCCCTTCTTTCCCAGGGAAGAATGTGGCTATCGGAACCCAGGCTGTTTTTTAGTAGTGTCCCTTCCCTGAGACATGACTAGGCTCTCGACCTTCAGCAGATGAATACCAGTTGCAGAAGAAGGGATGTGGCATGGCTGGCTGGTGACTTGATCATCAGCTGCACCTGGAGCCAGATGGCTAGGGTCTGAGCTGTCACTCTGTGTGAGAGTTGTTCTTCTGAGTCTCTGTTCCCCAAGGACATTTCCTATATCTTTGGGTAGTGTCACCACTAAATAGGAAAATACATGCCAACACGTGTATGAATAAGAGTCAACAGCAACTGTCCTTATTCTCTGTTGCTATTGCAAAATACTTGAAATTTATTTGGTTCTTAGTTCTGGATGCCAGGAAGCCCAAGGGCATGGTGCTAATGCCTATTGGGCATCTGGTGAGGCCTTCCTGCTTTATCCTAATGGGGAGGAGGCAGCCCGAGTAGGGGACAGAGCTTGGGTGTCTCTTCCTCTTCTCATAAAGCCACCAGCCCCATCGTGGGGCCCACTCTCATGACCTAATCTATCCCGATCACTTCCCAAAGGCCCCGCTTCCAAATACCATTGAAGTATGAACTTGAGGGTTCAGTCTCCACCACATGAACTTGGAGGACGCATTCAAGCCACGTCACCAGGGTTAGGTTTTTGTTCTCAGTCACTTAGAAAGCACGCCTTTTTTTTTTCTCTAACTACAGCCCTGTTTCCTGAAATAGGCAAGTTGAGCATTCTGAGTGCACAGGCCTGGCCGGCAGCTGGGCACACCTCCCTGGGGGACCTTCCGTTCCGTGTTGACCATGCTGTGCTCCTCGTCCCTGCAGCAGGTGCTGGCAGGTGGCCAGCTGGCCTGTTTTCTGCAAGAAGCCACTTTGGAGCCCCACCTTCCTGGTGCCCCAACAGCTGCAGGTTCTGTGGTCCCAGAGTGTGAGCTGCAGGCACCTGGGCGTCTGCTCGCCCTCTGCTCAGGCAGTGACTACCAGCCCTGCTCTCCAACACGCAGGGTGACCTGGGGCTGCCTCTGCCAGCTCTTGCAGGGGCTGCAGCGTACTCAACAGGGGAGAGAACCCAGCAGCTTGAGACATTAGGCCCTAAGTGGGCTCTGCCGCCATTTCTGCAGATGCTGCAAAACTCAGGAAGAACATCTTCCAAGGACTTGCCGTGTGCTGGAGTTTTACATACAGCTTCTCACAGTTTAGAGCAGCCATATTGTCCAGTGTTGCTGCTGCTATTAACACAATATGTTCAGAACTAGGTGAACACGGTATTGCAAAGATCTTGTCCAAGCTCAAGAGCTCTCTTGCCCATCTCACAGCTCGTGGGGGTTCTCAGCCTCTGCCTTGTTGGCATTTGGGGCTAGATAATTCTTTGCCGCCAGGAGCTGGCCCGTGCACCGTGGGACATGTAGAAACATTCCTGGCTTCCAGCCACCAGTCTTTCCCACCTGTGTGACAAACATGAACATCTCCAGAAATTGCCAAATGTCCCCAGGGCCAGGTGGCTTAATTGCCTGTGCTGAGAAACACTGCTTTAGAATAATCATTGTGAATAGTTTTTTGAGAATATCTTAAAGAGTATTTCTAAGCATATGTGTATGCCTTAAAAAAGAAAACAAAAACAGGTTGGTCTTCTACCACTGGCTTTTTAACTTAACAATGTACCTTGGACCTCTGTCTGTACGTGTACACATAAGTCTCAGTTCTCCTTGGAAGAGCTGCATGGCCTTTCTTTGTGGGCATCTCGGCAATCGATGCAAGAGTTCCCTCACAATGGGTGCTGGAGCCGTTTCCTGTGTCTTGCTGTTGGAGACGATGCCTGCAGTTTGCATTCCCACATTGATCTTGTCATGTTCCATTAGCGTTCTCACCATGTAGGACTCTGGGGGAATGTCATACAGGTGGAGTGGCCGGGCCTGAGGTGTGCACCTTCTAATCTCGATGTGTCCCACTGTCCACGCTGACGTGCTGCACTGCCACTCGCATCCCCCTAAAGCTCCAGATAGTCCCTGGGCATTCACCGCAGCTCCTGGGCTGCGTTCGGTGATTGATGTGTGCGCCCCTGTAGTTCTCGCCACGATTCTATTCGCAGGAACTGTTCTTACTTCCATTTTAATAAAAATGGAAGTAAAAAGAAAGAACTTGGACTCAGAGAGATTGAGTTTTTTTCTAAGTTTTTCCAAGGCAGTCCCTGCACCCGGGCCAGAGCTGTCTCAGACTGAGACTCCTTCTCTTTCCCGACGCACTTGGTCTTCCTGACAGCCCTGTGAGGTGGGCCCCATTCCTCCCTTTTTCTGATGGCCGCCTGCAGTTAAAGTGACTTGCCAGGACCATAGAACCCAACCATAAATCCAGACCTGACTCTGGGATTGGTGATCCTCCAGAGGGGCTCCGGCGCCACCTCCCCAGGAAGCTCTTTGGCTCATTCCTGCAGTCCTCTTATCTGACCCCCACTAGCAGCTCCCTGGCACCCTGAGGTTTAACCCAAAGAGGGTGGAGGTGTGAGTTGGTGGGAGGGCGTGGCAGTGGAGCCAGGTAGACCCAGGTGAAGAAGCCGCTCACCCTCTACCCTCTGAAGTGAATCTGGGAGACAGAGCTGCCCTCTGGGGCCAAGATATTTGTCATCGTGAATCTTGCTATTCTAACAGTCTCTCCTCATCTCAGTTCCCTTTCAAGGTTTCTGTTACCATGTTGAAAAAACATTGAATGGAAAATTCCAGAAATCAACAATTGGCACATTTAAAATGGCTTGTCCTTCTGAGTAGTGTGAGGAGGCCTCCTGTCTGCGCCATTTCATCCATGATGGCACCTCCTCTCTGTCCAGCGCATCTGCTGTGTGCACTCTGCCCGTTAGCCACTTGCTAGCCATCTCAGTTATTGATTGACATCCTGGGACGGCGTGGTGTTTACGTCACCCTTATTTTTTAATAATGACTCAAAGCACAAGAGCGGGGAGGCAAAGGAAGCACTGGGCATAAAAGCTGGAAGGGCAAAGGACAGATGATCTCTTGCTGAACCTGACATGGCTGCACATGTGTAGGAAGAAACACGCACACCACACAGGGTCCAGTGCCAGGCTTCAGGTATCCCTGGGGGCCTTAGGACACATCCCCAGGCAGATCAGGAGGGGCTTCTGCACACTTGCTAACAGAAGTCAGGACACAGTAGCTTCCACTCAGGTAGTGACTTCCCTGGACCTCGACTGCCACAGGTAGTGTCAGCGTGGTGCCTGCAGGAGCAGACACTGGGGATTGAGATAAGTCGTTTATTTGGGAGGTGACCTCAGGAAGCTTGGTGAGGAGGTGGGGAAGGGGCACAAGGAAGGAACAAAACCCCTGAATTGTACAGTGACCAGGTCACTGTTATGGGCAGCTGGGCTCGGTCCTGCGGGCACCTCTGAGAAATCATGTGCCTCACACCTTGGAAGGAAGGGTTTAGCGAGCTTTGTTGCTGCCACCAAAAGACCTGATCAGAACAACTGTAAAGGAGGGAGGTAATGGCTCCTGGGTTCAGAGGTCTCAGTCCAGAAACAGCCGCTCCAAACCTCAGGGCTCCAGGTGAGGCAGAACATCACCGCAGAAGTGTGTGGCAGAGGAAAGCAGCTGGGGACATGGCGCCAGGAAGCAGAAAGATAGAGCTCTTCACCAGGGACAAAACATATACCCCAAAGGCACGCCCCCAGTGACCCACGGCCCACCTGCCTGCCATTGCCCCCCACTGAATCCCTAGGAGGGGATAATGCACTGATTGGGTTGAGGCTCTCACAAGTCAACCACTTCACCTCTGAACCCTCTAACCTGGTGTCACACATGAGCCTTTGGGGACACCTCCCCTCTGAACCATACTGGAAGGGAAGGGTATCCATCCCTCCTCTTCCTCAAGGCTTCAGGCCTGGGTCCTGCTTCCTTGACCTCCAGGGATTCCGACAGCAGGCTGCCCAGCTGCCCACAGGACCTTCAGCATGCGCAGTCACCACCACTGGCTGCCTCCTCCCGCTGGTTCTGGACCCTTTGAGGGTGTAGGCCTTGTACGTCATCAGGTTTTCCCGTGAGCACACGGGGCAAGGAGCAAGCCTCCGCAAATTGAAGCTGACCGGTTGACTCCTTCTGTTATCAGCAAAAATTTACTGGGTACCTACTATGTGCCAGGTGATTCAAAAAATAAATTAGGAGAGTTCACTTATCTATTTGGATTCGTCTAAGGTTTACAGAAAATTAACAGAAAGTACGGAGTTCGTACCCCTCCCCTCCGACTCCCACCGAGCTCCACCTCTTAGCACCTGGCGTTGATGTGGTACCTTTGTTCCGACAGAGGAGCCGACAGTGAGGCCTTTCTTTACCTGGTCTGAGGTTCACCTGAGGACACTTTCTGCTTTGCCCATCCCCTGGTCTAAGTGCAGGTGTAGCGGCCTACGCCTACGCCCACCCTTGGTCACACGGAATACTCCACTGCCCAGAAATCCCCTTCGCTCCCCCGTCCCTCCCTCCCTCCTTTTCTCGTCTCCCCCCAACCCATGTCCCCAGGGTTATTTTAAGTACAGCTGGGGCAAAATTAAATTCCTGTTTTTATGGAGTTGGCATTTTAGTCAGGGAAAGAGACAATAACCCAGCAAATGACACACATCAGATCCAGGCGGGTGGTGACAAACACCAGAAGAGGTCATGGGGGGCTGGGAAAGTGGGTTCTCTAGACAGGACGCTAGGAAAGGTCTCTTGGAGCAGGTGACCTTCGAGCAGAGCTCTCCAGCTGGAGAGTCAAAGGGGACAGTGCAGGGGGTCCTCAGAGGTGCCCAGGAGCCCCGGGCCCAGAGGTCTGTACCATGGGATGCTGTGAAAGGCCCCCAGGCTGCCAGGCTCCTCACAGTCAAGGGGCATGTTTGGGCTGCACTGTGTTCCCCATAGGTTTACATATACGCTCTACCCCAAAAGCTGAGAACGAGGCTACATTTGGAGACAGGGAGTTAAATTTAACAAGTTAACTGACGTCACAATGGAGCCACATTCAATTTGACGGGAGTTTCTTTAAGAAGAGAGTAGGACCCAGACACACACGGAGGGAGAGACGCTCGGGACAAGCACAGCCTGCTGACTCTGTGGCCTTGCACCCCAGCCTCGCACCCCAGCCTCCAGAACTGGGCGGCAATGTCGGTTCAGCCCGGCCTGAGCCCGCGCCGACTGTGGGGCTGTGCAGCCCTAGCCGACCAGCGCCCTGCCCGCCGTCCCCAGCCCTGCCGACCCCAGCACAGGCGTTGGGGTGCATCAGCTGCAGCCAGGACTCCCTGGGCACCCGAGTCTGCCCTGCCTCAGCCCCTTGCCCCTTCTGTTCCGTCCTGTCATGACCACTGGCTGAGACTGCCTGAAGAGGGCCTGGACACACCCAGGACAGCCGCGTGGCCAAGAGCACAGAAGCCACATGGCACACAGATGGGCTCCAGGCCCCACTCGCCCTCCCCTTGGCAGCCGTATGACCTTGACGTCACCTCCACCAGCCTCAGTCTCCTTATCTGTCACGTGAAGGAAGTGAGGGCTCTGCCTCCTGGGACCACCAGGGGAGCCCAGAGACGGACCCTGGCACGTGCCTACCCCACGGCCAAGGCAAGCAGCTCCCCGGTGTCACAGAGCCCAGGAGGGAGGCCTCGTTCTCACCTGGGGTGAGAAACCCACCCGAGGACATTGCCAACCGCAGGTTGACCCACAGCCTGGAGGGCAGAACAAGCCGGCCCTGGCGGGTCCTATCAATGGTCCTCTGGAGAGAGGGGCTGTGGCTGGCCACCACGTTGATGTCCTGGGCTTGAGGTCGAGGTCCCTGGCCTTGTGAGTAAGTCCGGAACTCCTGACACGCTGTGCGCCCTCCTCAGCCCCCGAGTCCCAAGACTGGCCTTGAGAGCTCAAGGACAGACTCTGTGACACTTGCAGCCCCTCCCAATCCAGTCCATTCTGGCCACCTCTCTGGGCTCGGCTTCCTCGCCTGGAGTGGGGGCTTTTCTCCAGGCTCCTCCTCACTGCAGAGCCATCTGGGTGCTGTGGTTTGGATCTTAAATGTGACAGAGGCTTGCTCCGTGGCTTGGTGCTATGAGGAGGTGGAGCCTAGGGGGAGGTCTTAGGTCCTGGGTGCTGTAGGTGAAGGGGGTGGAGATGACTGACGGTCCAGTCCTCCTTCCTGGCCACGAGTTGGCCTCTGTCACCTCTGGCCTGTGCTGCTGCCATGATGAGCTGCACCATCACAGGCCCCAACTGATGGTGGACTGAAATCTCCAAAAGTGTGAGCCAAAATAAACCTTTCTTCTTTTTAAGTTATCTCAGGTATTTTGTTATAGTGATGGAAAGTTGGCTAACCTAGGAGGATTCTGCCTTAAATGCCACAGGGGGACATCATTCCACAGTGACAAACGATGGTTTTACTGATTGTGTATCTCTTCTGTCAGGTCCATCATCTCCTTTGACATCTGACAAAGAGCCTAGGAGCTGACAGTACTGTGCCTTTTTCACAGATGAGAGGACTGAGTCCAGAGGTGTTTAGTGATGTGCTCAAGGTCTCAGGGCTAGTGCATGGCAGAGTCTGTTTGGATGTAAAGCCTGTGCTCATTTATCCCTTTCCTGACTGACCGTGTGACACACGGCTTACAGTCTGGAGATTTTGCTTGTTTTTAGACAAAACAGATTTTGTCTGAATTATAATTCAGTCCAGGTTATAAAAAAAGTCAAGCAACACAGGTGACTTTCATGACCTTCATGTTTTAGCATCAAGCTTGGTTCCTGAGGACGATTTTTATAAGTCCAGCTCTTCCCTTCCTCCTCCCTGGGGTAGGAGAGCCCCTAGATCATTAGAATGTGCCCCGACTTTCACACACACACACACACACACAAACACACACACAAACACACACACAGATATGTTTCTCTAGCTTTCGTTTGAAATGAAGGAAGAAAGAACAGAAATCTGGTCGAGGCTTTGGGCTGAGGTTTACAAGCAGACTGAATCCTTGAGAGCAGACTGTGCTGGTTTGCTCTGGGTGTCAAAAAGCCTGCAAGAAGGATGCTAACTGTCAGGGCTTTCCAGAGCTCAGAGGAGTTTCCCAGAATGCACTGCAGGAGACGAGAACAAAGGCAAACGAGATGAGGCGTATGGACCTGGCTCTCTGCTCGTGTCTGGGCTGCAGCAGCCTGGCTCGATGGGGACGAGCTACACGTGTGAACATGGCACTGGACAGCATGGGGGGATGTGACTCCGAGGCTGTGTGACCCGAGGACGGGTCCCAAATCTCTGTCCTGAAGAACTGGTTGGATGCTGTGCTGTCATGTCACTCCATTCAGGTCTGACAGGATGACCTTGGCCAATCAGCACAGAATTGTTTTTGAGGCACACAGCCAGCCCGCCCTGCTGGTGACAAACACAGCCTGTGTTCAGTGGGCCCTGGGCGGGGTCCCCTCCCCGGTAGCTCTTCTGCAAGGCTTATCTCACAAGGGCTGGGTGCTTTTACTATCCCCACACTGAAGAGGATGAGGCTGAGGCTCCGAGAGGCTGAATCACTGCCCAGAGTCCCTGAGCTAAAACAAATCCCAAACCCAGTGAAAACCGGCAGATCAAGTTGGAACCCATCTCTTTATTTTCATGTTCTCCTTAAGCAAAGACCCAGGTAGCAGCAGTGAGACGGGAAGTGGCAGAGGACAGTGGCAGGACCAACGGCCAGGCGTTCATCTGGGGTCACAGAAGCCAGGTCTGGCCTCCTTCACCAGCAGCCCTGGCTTCGGTGACGCAGGAGTGCAACTGCGTAACCAGATCTGCTAGGACAGGCCCCACCTATGCCATTCACCCAGCCAGAAACCCGAGACAGCCTGGGGCCTGGGGACGCCTGACTATCTCAGCTTTTACCCTCTCAGGCGAAGAGGCTTTGGCTCTTGTTAATGGCGCCGTCTCAGATCAGTGCCAGGGAAACGCTGGCACTTTCAGGGGCTGGAGAGTGGAGGGCGGTGGCAGGTGAGGCACACGGCCCCTCCCCCTCCTTGCCTCTGGGTCCCTTTAGTGAACCCCCACCTGCTCCAGGTTGATGAGGCACAAATTTCCGGGAGCGGGGATGCTCAGCTTCAGGAGGCCCTTTTTCTCTGGCATGTTAATCACTCATACGCCCAAACCACAGCCTGCCTGGCACGCTGGCCCTGCTTCCAGAAGCCGAGCTGATCAAATGTCAATAGAGACAGACAAGTGTCATCCTCAAGAACGTCGCGATCTGCACTTCCTGCTTTGGTGGGATTTTATGGGAGGGATTTCCCTCCTTTTCCCCCACCCCCAAAATCTTAGAGCAATTTGCAAATCTGTGACCCATTAAACCTGTGCTCAGGCCTCAACTCTGAGAAAGAAAGTAACTGAAAATTAACTCCTGTACCAGGCCTTGGTCACAGTGATAGGACTTCAACATGTGCGTGGGAGGTGTGCGGTATGGTACAGGGAAGCCTTACTCAGATAGACTGGACTTTGAGTCCCAAAGCTGCCCTTTTACATGCCAGGGTGTGTCTGTTGTGTCAGACAAAGTACTCACATGACAATCTGAGTTAGATGGTATTGTTCTCACCTCCCTTTTTCAGATGAGGAAACTGAGGCACAGACATGTTGAGTAACTGCCATGATCTCAGATTGCAAGATGCAACTTGCTGTGCTCAGTTTCCACTTGGTCAGAAAATGAGGAGCGATAACCTGCCATTTGCCAGGTGCTTGGGAAGATTAGATTCTGTCGGGAAAGAGGACACGGAATGGCCTTCCTCACTCCCCTTCCCCTCCCTCTCCTGCCAGTGGCCTGCTCTGGTGCCAGGTCCTAGAGAGATGGCCTGACCACACAAAGCCATTTCCACTTCGTTCCACGCGCCCGCTGCCCCGCAGGGGACAGACCATCAACAACAATTCTCCCAACGTCCCACATTCTCTGGCACCAAGAGTCAATAATTCCCCTCATGTGGCTTCTGCATCCTCCCTGGTCCTGGGGGAGGGGTGATTCTTACTCTCAGGCTGCCCCCGGGAGCCTCTGTCAGCTGTTGTCCCTCTCTCAGTATGTTATGTCATCCAATCACTGACCCAGACTAGGTCCAGAGGAGAGAAAGACTTGCCCCAGGCCAGAAGGGCAGCACTGGGCCAGGTCAGGACTAAGCTAGGTGTGCAGACCCTCGTCCCACCCTGGGCCGAGCCGCGTGTGAAGCCCCTCCCTGCAGCTTGCAGGCTCCTGTTTTCAGAATCCCAGGCCGACCTTCCAGCACGACTCTGGCAAATGTCTGGCACTGTGGTCCTGTCCTCCCTAAGGGCCTGTTCCACCCACTTGTTAGAAAGGATCTGGGATCCTGTCCCTTTTCTGTGACTCTCGCCAGACACATTTCCCTGGGCCTTGCTTCTCCCTGTGAGCAAGATGCCTGCAGGCGGTGGGCGGCCTCAGAGGAGGGCTGCGGAGAGACCCCGGCCCTCCTGTCCCGGGAGAGGAGGGGTCCTCAAGGTTGGCTCTGGAGCTCCCAGAGAGAAGGGGCTGGACTCGGGACACAGCAGGTTCTTGGCACACGTGAGGGAAGAGAATTCCAGCAAGTGCTAATCAAAGGCATAGGCAGGGGTTTATTAGGCAAGTAGATACACACTCGAGGGAAAATGGGGACGATCTCGAGGGTGAGACCCTGTCGGGGTAAAGCAAGGGATGTCCACTCATAGGAGGACACAGGCATCTCCAGAGGGACACACGGCCACCGCTCGGTGGGGTGTGCAGACTTCGGGGGCGGTGGCCAGGGGCTGGACTAGAGGTGCAGCTACACCGTTTCACACCAGTTTTCCCTGCACTTGTGCCTGGCCTTCGTGTTTCAAGGGCAGAGGTCAAGAGCACAGGCCAAGGGCATGTTGCTCAGGAGTTGTAATGGCTCACGGGTGCTTTCTGCCTTTCAAGGGATGGTGGGCACTCATATCTCTCCCTTTGCTCCCAAATTCCTGTCTCATCCCCTCTTCTCTAGTGAGCGCTTCTTCTTGCGGGGTCAGCTTTTCTGCTGGACACACCCAAGGCATGACCTTTGCTGAGGCAAGGATGTGGGGGCATCTCGTAGGCTGCCGAGGCTCAGCAAGGCTGTGATCCGGAGCGAAACCTCCTGCCCCTTTGTACATGCTCAGGCTGGAACCCTAAGGGGCAGGACCTTAGGCCCCCTGTGAAAACCACGTGGTTGGATTCACGATGGTGCTGTTCACAGTGTTTTGGGTTCTGAGTGTGTCAGGACCTGAGTTAGACCGAGGTGCTCAGCTTTGTCATTTCCTTGAATTTGATCGTCCTGACATTCATAAATGTTATGAGCAGAATCCTGCTCGGTTTAGAGTCCTTGAGTCCCCACCAGACACCAGCTGCTCCGGGCCCTGGAGCTCACAACCAGTGCCCTTTCAGGCTGGCCCAGGGGGCTGCCAGAGCCCAGAGAAAACACTCCCCGCTGACACCCTGGCTTCTCCAGCTTCTGTAGACAGAGGCAGAAACCACATGGGGGTGCTGGCTGCTGGTCACCACCTAACCCCTCCCTTGGAAAAGAAGGTCGATTGGAATATTCCTTCCAGTTCTCCTCTCCCCATGCCAGGTCACACATCCATACCCTTTAACGTGGCTTCTCGGTGTCTCTCAGCAGGTGCTGAGTCTACCCCCTCTGTGCCGGTGTCCAGCTCCTCGTGTGGTTCACTCTGCCCCATGGAATGCAAGTGGACACCCCCTTTTTTGTATTGGGGACTGATCTCAGGGGCACTCGACAACTGAGCCACATCCTTGGCCCTATTTTGTGTGTTACGTAGAGACAGGGTCTCACTGAGTTGCTTAGTGCCTCGCCATTGCTGAGGCTGGCTTTGAACTCACGATCCTCCTGCCTCAGCCTCCCTAAGTGCTGGGATTACAGGCATGCACTTCGGCTGTTTCACACTGAGAATCCCCACCGCGGGCTCTCCATTTCCCCCTCAGACTCTGCCTGGTGCAGACCGTGGTTTTCATTCCAAATTCTGAATGCACATGGGCAAGTCACTTCCGTGTCACCACACCAGGTGATAAAACGAGACTGCTGTGAGAAAGAAGCCACATCCTGGAGGACGGTGGCCAGCCCTGCTCGTGATAGGTAGGGACAGCGCGGGGGAGTCAGGCACTCTCACTGGAGTTCACCTCCAAGGCACGGCAGGCCCACGAGGCTCTGGTAAGTATTTGTGGACTGGAAGGCACCAGGGCAGGTGTTTTTCCTCTGACCTTTGATTATTTCTCCTCTTGAAATAGCAGAATAAGACGCCTCATGCCATGGTGACAGTCTCTATAGAAATCCATTGCCTGAGCTCTGCACACCCACGATGCTGTGGGAGGCTGGCACAGATCTGGACCAATGGCGAGGGGCGTGCTCCGCCTTGTCCTGGTTACAGAGAACATTCTCCCTCTTTGAAATGGACCTTCCTGTCCCTGATTCAGAGTCGCCTTGTGCTCTCCTAATGTGGGTTAATTTTCCATCAGCTCCTAGAAAGAGAGTATTTCCAGTCTCTCCTGGGACAGACTGGAGTTTCAAACCAGATAAAGCCAGCTTCAGTGGCGATGCTTGCATCCTGCCAGGGACTCGG
Organism: Geosciurus inauris; assembly: GCA_004024805.1. Lineage (NCBI taxonomy): Eukaryota > Metazoa > Chordata > Mammalia > Rodentia > Sciuridae > Geosciurus > Geosciurus inauris. Next base: position 32,594 of record PVHX01002657.1, on the reverse strand, counting down.
GCTGCTCAGGGTCCTTCTGCCGAGGGCCGGGAACTGCTTGCTTGGAGCAGGTCATTCTTCCAATGCACTCGTCTGAGGTTAGAAGTAGACTTGTGCGGCCACCACGAGTCCCTGCTGCTGGGCCCTTTCTTCATGGGTCTTGTCCTGGAGAAGGCTGAGAATGCATTGGCTGGAAAGTGGAGGTCCGTTACGGAGCCAGGCAGGGTCTCTGTCCCTTTAAGAGGGTCTGGGGGCAGTCAGAAAATGACAGAGACGAGGGCCAGATGGCCAGTAAACAGGATGGCAGTGGGCTAGGAGAGGCAGCCAGCTGGCCATCTGCTTTGTCACCTTGCAATGGGAGGGCCTGGCTGGTGGCTGCAGGTGACTATCTGTGGAGAGCGTTGGGCACACTGACCCCGGGCCCTCACTGACTCCACTGTCCCAACTTCCGCCTGGTCTGGAACTCCGAGTGCCAGGCGTGAGAGGCAGGAAGGCAGGGCTGTGGAGTCGGTCAGGGCTCAGTTCAAGTCCTACCAGTGTCTTTCTTTCTGGGCAGTGAGCTCGCCGGAGGTGGGGGGCCAGCCTACCTCTCCTCTGGAGAGCATCCTGGTAATTTTTTTCTTTTTAACTGAAAGGCGCATGGGGAGAAACTTTTTCTGAGAGTTGAGGGACCTGGCAATCTAAAACTGAAATTCTCAAATCCTGCTGAAATGCCTGCTAAGAATGCAAGAGTATCGCTGGGCACGGGGACGCACGCCCGTAGTCCCAGCACTTAGGGAGGCTGAGACAGGAGAATCACGAGTTCAAAGCCAGCCTCAGCAACGGCGAGGCGCTAAGCAACTCAGTGAGACCCTGTCTCTACATAAAACACAAAATAGGGCTGGGGATGTGGCTCAGTGGTCGAGTGCCCCTGAGTTCAATCCCCAGTACCAAAAAAAAAAAAAAAGAATGCAAGTGTGTCACTAGGGACCAGTGTCAGTTACCTGCAACAGAAAACCCAGTTAACAGTGGCATAAACAAGATAAGGATTTACTTTTCTTTCATATAAAAGAAGTCTGAACAATCAAGGTGGGATGGTGGTCTCTGGTTGTACCCTCTGAGGACTGCTGCTCCTTCTGCATTTGTGTTCTGTTTTGTTTAGATTCTGTTTTGTGTAGAGCCAGGCTTCCATCATCAAGGCCACCACACGGTCACAAGATGCTGCTGCAGCTCTAGCCATTGTGTCCACATTCCAGGCCCCAGGCAGGGGAAGGAAGTACAGAGGGTAAACTTCTTAGATGTGTCAGCACTTTAGGAAACATTGACCAGAAGTTTCTCTCAATGATTTCTGCTTGCATCTTATTTGGCATCTTCTACAGCAAGGGAAACTGGGAAATGTACTAGACACCCCCAATAATACAAAGGTTCTGTTCATGAGGAAAATAAATGCTACCATCTCTGCCACAGCCAAAGTCACACTGCTTCCACTTCTCTGGAAAGGTCTGGCTGGGTTGACATTGGACCCAGGACAGGAAAGCATGTTGGTTTTCCACATTCTCTGCTGTTGACTGTTCCAGTGTTCAGGCTGTTTCTAGAAGGGCCACCGGTGAGAGCCAGGCCAGCTGCCTGCCCTCACAGCTGACCTCAAGGGCGGAGCCCTGGTCAGGCCCTGGCCACACCTCTGATGAGCGGACGTCACTGGGCGAGACACTCCCCTGTGCTCCTCAGGGTGCCTCGAGCCCCAAAGGATCAACCAGGTGCTCAACATTCAGCAAACTCAGCGGCAACAAGGAAGCTCAGGCCCTGTCCTTCCAGCCCCTCGCCTGCCGACCGCTTCAAGCTTAGTGAGTCAAACATCAGCGAACATCCAGCTTCAGAAGGTTCATGGATTTTATGACCCAGAGAGGTTCAGAATCCCGAAGCTCGGATGGATTGTGTGTGGACACCAAGCGGAGCCCCTCGGGGAGCCGTCCAGCCCCACCCTAGAGCCCGGCCTCGCCTCGCACCTGCCTTCGCAGCAGCGGATCTAGATGTCCACTGTGGAGAAACCGACCACCCTGAAACCCCGTGGCTTGAAAGAGCGTGGGCCTGCGTCTCCTGGTTCCCGTGGGCCAGGAGTCAGGGTGTGGCCCTGTGTCCTGTGGGTAGGCCTCCCAAGATGCCATCGAGGAGTCAGCTAGCTGTAGTAAGGCCAGGCTCAAGTGAGGGTGGCCCTGCAGCCAGCTCACCCCGAGGCTGGGCCGGAGTCGCCTCTCCACGAAGGTTCCCTTGGTGACCCACGCAGGGGCGTCTCCAGAGGGCTGCTCCCAGCACCCAGCTTCCTCACCTGAAGGAGCAGCTGGGAAGCCGAGAGGGAGTGTGAGCCAAGAGGCCACCCTCCTCTGCCAACCTCAGAGCTGGCGGCCTCAACAGGTCAGCCTATTTATTTGAGTTACTGGGAGCTGCTGAACTCAGGGGAAGAGTCTCCACAGGACATGAATGCCAGGAGGTGGGATCTGTGGGGGGCATTTTAGAAGCACAGACTGATGTCCATGTCACCCCCTGCTTCACGCTTGGGCTCCAGGTATAGTGCCTGTTTCCTTTTATGAAGAAGCCCAGCTCCTTTCAACCCCAGGGCCTTGACACGTGCGGCCCTGCCTTCCCGCCCTCCTCTCCAGCTGGACTTATTTTCAGATTCCATCTCTAGTCTCATGTCTTTCAGAGAAGCTTTTCCCAGCCAGCCCTCTCCTGGGTCGCAGGAAGGGGCCCAGCTGAAACCCAGCTGACCATCGGGTAGCCCAAGACGGTGCCTTCAAGCGGAGGCTGGGCCTCATCATCCCCCTCATCGGTGCATGGCTGACGCCTGACGGCTTCAGCAACAGTTGTAATCCTCAGACGAAAGGCTGCAGGTCTAGTTCGGGACCCCAATTGGCAGAACCGGGAGTCAAAGTGGAAGAAGAGAGGACCCCTGTGTCGGGCGAGATTCCAGCCCGGGTCCTGTGTGCTTTCCTGGCCACTTTGCTTCTCTTCCTGTTCTTTGACCCACTGGTAGAGTGAAGCTCTTCAGGCCGTGGGCTCAGCTGTGGGGTGAATCCAAACTTCTCCACGAGACAAGGAGCCCAGTCCTGCCGGCCCGGGGAAGGGAGCGTGGGTCTCGGTGGACCCGGCCCTGTTTTCCCAGAGTCTGCAGCTAAGCAAGGGCAGTGGGGTGGGGGTGGAGTGGCCTACTCCTTGATGTCACTTGTGGATGGCATTTGTCACCCTGAGCCCCTGGTCATCACAGGTGCCCATGGAGCTGTCTCTGGTTCCTGTGTCGGGTCTGGTGACCTGCTTGCCTTGCGGCTGCTCCTGCTCTTTTGGTGCTTTGGGTGTCCCTGGGGGCCCCTCTCTCCTTCTGCTCTGAAACCCCACAGCTAGTGCCTCTGGAACTTTGCCTTTGTCCCCATACCTGGCCTCGGGGGGCAGAGACAGAGGCCTCTTCTCAGGGACACTGACCTCCGGCATCCCTCTCCACATCCCCTGGGCACCTTTTTCTGGCCTGCATGGAGGGTCCCCACTTGGGGTGTCCTCCTCCAGAGCCTGGGTTGGACTGCGACTTCTTCCCTGTCTCTGTCAAGTCTCATCTTGGAGCTTAACAGCCAAGGAAGGGCCCTGTGATTCTCCTCTCTGCTGTCACAGAAAGCAGCCTCACTGAGGTCACCTGGGAGACGGCCAAGGCAGCGGAACGGAACCCAGAGGTGGCGACACCCCCATCCCATGTGCCTCCTGCTCAGGAGGCCACCCTGGTTAGTCCCTGTCCTGGGTGCTAGAGGGAACAAAATCCAAGGACAGGTGCCTGTCCTCAAGATCCGCAGCCTTTTGGGGGGAGGTCAGAGGGTGTGGGAGCCCAGAGAGCCTCCCTCGGGGAGGCAGGAGCTAAGCTTGAAGGTGGCTGGTGTTGGTAAGCCATCTGCGGGCAGCTCAGGAGAGAGCAGAGGCCTCTGGGTAGCTGCTGGCCTGTCCCCAGCCGTGCTTGCAGAGCAAGTTGAGCCGTGGGCCGGGATCTCGGGTGACAGGCTCTGGTTTTAGAACATTCTAATTGGGCCAGGTGGAGGATGGGCTGAAGACCCAGAACCAGAAAGGAGGGAGCTGGCGGCAGCCACCTGGGCAGGCAGCAATGTGGCCTGCAGGACAGAGCTTTGTCTGAGGGGCAGTTTGGAGTCAGAAGCCTGTGGGAAAGGAATCCCTTGGTTTCGCAGAACCTCACCAGAACATTCTGGAGCAGAAAACCCACATCAGAGCGGTAAAAGCGGTGGCCTGGGAACTCTGTGCTTCCAGTATCTGTTACAGACTGTGGTCAATTGGAATGTTTTCAACAGCAGGCAACGAAAAGAAAGTCCAGTGGACAGTCGCCCAAGCACACACAGGCACGAGGACTCAGTCGCAGGTGCGGTGGTCCCAGCAGGCACGGGGATCCGCGCTCGCTCCCTCCTCTTCTTTCTTTCTACCTTTCCTGCTATCCTTAGCTGGGGCCACTGCTCCTCCTGCCAGCAAGGTGGGTCTTGCGTTGTGACTCTCAAGCTCCGCTGCAATGACTCATGTTTCCGTGAGATGTTGCGTTGTGTCTCTGGCCGTGCCGTGCGTGAGCTCGGGCACCTGAGATGCCACTTGTTTGTGATCTCCACGTGGACAACACGCAGCGTGTCTCACAGACACTCAGCAGGGCCACAAAGCACTTGAAAGGCCACAGGGAGACGTGGGAAGGGACTTGGGGACCACATGGACCTGTACTGGAATCCTGGTTTTTCTGGGAAGGGTACTTCCTGTCTCTGAAGGCCCTTTCAGCTCCTCAAAAATGGAGTGAGTCAATTCCTACCTGAAAAGCTGCTGTGTGGGAAGGCAGCTCTCGCGTTTGTTATGTGAACCCTCTGCCTTCCCATCTCACCTTACTCCACACGGGGAAGATCCAGTTCAATCCCATGAAATGAATCGCTAATGGTGGAATTTCAGGCTGATGCTGGCAGTGGTGGTGGGGGTTGAGGTGGAAAGAGGAGGTCAAATGGATTATTTGGCTGCTACATTTTTAAAAATTTGCTCTGTGTTCTTAAGGCTATCCCAGTGAATGTAGCTCACAAATTGGAAAACAATCTCTTGAGATTGGAGAGCAATCTCTTAGAAGCCACCTGTGTCGTCCTGGGGTTTCAAGTGTCGGAAACAGAGCCTCCTGGCCCTCGGGGCTGTGCTGCTGCTCTCCTGGCAAGGTGGCGAGTGGCTCAGGGCAGCTCCTGGAGGAAGGAGACTATTCCTGCTCTCTGTGCATCAGGCGCCTGGCATGCCCAGGAGCCACCACCTTGCCTGGTCCTGGCCTGTCCAGGTGACTACTATGGTTGGACATTGTATTTTACTGTGCCCAGTGAATGCATCCATCCCGCCTGCCCTGGACAGAGGCAGAGGCTTTGCTTGTCAGCTCCCTTTTCCATGCAAGGACTGGGGAGCGAGGGGAAGGGGCATCTGAGGTGCACAGAAGCAGGAGCAGGAGTGACCAGGGGCAGAGGCCTTTCAGGACCCGCAAGCTGCTGATGACGGCCAGCTGCTGCTGCAGTTATAAGACTAAGTGGTCTAATTGGCCTCCAGGTTGGTTGAGTTTCAAACCCAAGGATGGTACCAGGGCAAGAGAAAGGAAAATAGATTTGACAGATTCTAGATAGGCCCCTGGTTTACATCAACACAAGGACATGTGGGACAGAGTGGGCCCCGGTGGAGAATGGTTGGCAGACGCTTGCAGGCATATATATACAGGCAGGGCACATGGTGTGCTTTAATATGTAATACGTGCAACATGATTGTTTATTAACATGCTGACATGTAAATACATGACACGATATGTATTATTTATCTTGTGTCTTTATATCTATATTAGCCAGGAGGAAGCAGGGGGAGATGCTAACACGGGGAGCTTGGAGATTGCCATTTATTTAAAACACGACCCTGGGAGGCTCCTTGGAGTTAGAGACCGAGAACCACCCAGGCCGAAGACCACATGCTGACTCATTTTCCAGAGGCTCCCCACATCCGGGCAGGCACCATGTCGAAGGCATCCCTCAGCTGTGTCACTGGGGAGATGTTGATTCATACCGTTATTCATGGAGCCTGACTTCTGTTTTGAGTGTAGGTTGAGCAAGCAGAGGCCCAGGTGTGAATTGCTACTCCAGGAAGCTGGTGACCCAGGATGGCTTTGTTCCCTTATTTGGATCTCAATTTTCCCATGTTTAAACAAATTCCTGTTCCACGGCATGGAATCAGCTTGGTCCACAGCTCTGGTTGCACTTTTCTCAGTAAGTTTAATTGAGCACATATATTACACCAGACCCTGTGATAGCCACTGAGGATATTGACTTGTAGAATCATTCATTTCATAAACATTTGCTGAGTTCTACTGTGTGCCTGACAGAGACTGTGCTAGGCTCCCACCCGGCAAGGGAGATAGACATTAAAGTAACTAAAAATAAGTAGCATAGCCAACTCCTCCCAGAGTACCAGCACCTCAAGGGCTCCAGCCCACAGGCTCACCCCAGGGATCACCAGCCCCTTCTACAGATAAGGAGACTGAGGCTCAGAGAGGTGATGACAGCTGCCAGGCCCCAGAGCTGGTGAGCGGCAGGGACACAGGCCAGCCTGGCTCCCCCGCCCATGTCCTCCTAGCAGCTCCTCTGTAGGCGTGTTTTCCACACTGAGGACAAAGACATGAGGCCAGTTGGGCTCAAGAAGACACACGGGCACCCAGCAGGGCTCATTTCCCAGGGTCTCCAGGTTGAGAAGGGTGTGATTTCAGGGACACCAAGGAGAGGGTTCAAGAAGAGTCTGCACACGTGGGCAGTGAGGGGTGGCGGGCATGTGAACACAGGTAGGAGCCTCTGCCCGTTTGAGGGAGTGTGTGTGTGAGCACTTCCATCCATGTGCGTATGTTTGCATGTCTCCCGTAGTGGAGGGGAGGCGGCTGGGTGTATCTGTGTGTCCATATAGATTTGTGTGTTTCTGTACATCTGTGCATCTCTGTCTATACAGACGTGTCTCTCTGTGTGTCCGGGTGTGTCTGTGTCTGTGTGCTTGTGTGTATTTCTCTGCAATCCTGAGGATCTGCATGCGTCATGACGATCTGTGTTCTCTGTGCGTGTGTCTCTGTGGGTCTGCCCGTGTATCACTGGGAGTGTGTGGGCACAGGTCTTTCTCTGTGTTTACCTGGCTGTGTCTCTCTGCTTGTGCCTGTCGGTGTCTCAGCGAGAGCTCAGGGTCTGCGTCTCTGGGTGTCTGTGGTGCGACCCATCCCCTCCCACCCCCAGTTGTTTCCCTGGAGCGGATCTAAAATGTCCTTCGGAATCAGGAGAACTGACAACGTCAGTGGCTTCAGCCTTATCTCTCCCAGCCTGCCGCTGTCAGAGGAAATTAAATTTGCCTGGCACAACCTGCTCCTTATGATGTCATTCGGCTGGTGATTGGCACGTTCTGCTCTCTGGGGTATTTGTCTTTTGATTGCTTGATGAATACCTGCCAATGCGAAGATGAAGAGAACATGAGGTGTTTTTTTTGTTTTTCAGAATCCTACCAGGGTGGAACATTAGTTGTCCATCTTCTTTCTTGGAAACTTGCGAACAGAGGTAGAGGAGCTTTGGCTTTTTGATGGTAGGAACCGGGTTCAAGTCTCCATCTGCCCCTGTGAGAGCTGTGTGACCTTCAAGAGTTTACTCTAGCTCTCGGAGCCAAGGCTTATGAGAGGAGCAATACGAAAATAGATGGGAATGTTCCCAGAAGTCTTGTTTCATTAGCTCTTTCATCACTGTGACCAAAAGACGCAAGAAGAACAATGAAGAGGAGGAAAAGTTTATTTTGGCTCCAGGTTTCAGAGATTCAGTTCATGGTCGTCACACTCGGCTCTGGGCCCAAGGTGAGGCGGAACATCATGGCGGAAGGGCATGGCGGAGGGAGGCAGCTCAGAACTGAAGGCCAGGAAACAAACTGAGCCCACTCACCAGGAGAAAATATAAACCCCAAAGGCACATCCCCGTGATCACTCGCCCCCGCCCGCCACACCCGACCTGCCTACAGTCAGCACCCAGCTGCTCCATACCAATGGATCCGTCCGCTGATGCGGTTGCACTTCTTACAACCTAATCCTTTCACCTCTGAAAATTCATGTACGTGTCACACATGAGCTTCGGGGGGCACCTCACGTCTGAATCATAACAAGGCCATACAGCCTTTACCTGGAATGAGGCTGAGGCAGGGAGGCCCAGTGGAAGGGCCCTGGCTCAGACGGCAGACCTGGGTAGTCCTTGCTCCTTTGTCCTCCTCAAGCATGGCCCTCAGCTAGTGCTGGGACCTCTGTGAGCCTCAGATTGCTCCTCTGTAACACAGGATAGTAGGTCAGGGTGGAGGCCCTGAAATGGGAGGGTTAACATTTGTAATAGAACTCCAGGGGTGATGGCAATATCCATCTCTCCCCTTTCAAACTTGCAGTGGGTGTAAGCAAATGGAGCCTGCGGCCGTGCGGGCGAGAGGGACGGACAGCGTGACGGGAGTGATTTACTATCCTCGTCCCTACTATTTTGAGAGGCGGCATCAGCAGGATGTTCTTGGCATGACCATCTTCTTGGCAGACACTTTGCGTTTCATCTAGAACTCAGAGGCTGTTCTCTCTGAGAGAAGAGCAGAGAGCGAGGTGGCCTCCAGCCCAAAGCCGTCCGGGTTGAGGGGTGGTGGTGAACTCCCCACACACACCCCAACCCCCTCCCAGTCCTCTCTGCGTCACCCCTTCACCTCCAGTGTGACCTTGAATCGCCCTTGCTGTTTCTGCCGCCTGGAATACCCTTGGCCGCCACTCCGCCCCTTAGATAAGCTTGGTGTGGCTCTGGGTCCCTCTGCCCAGGCCAAGACAGATGTCCCTATCCTGTGTCCCCAGTGCAGCCTGGATTCACCCCTGTAGGCGTGATGTTCGGGGTATTCAAGTCCTGTGCCTCTCTGCCCAGCTCCCTCCCTTATGAAACTGACCAGGCGGTGGGACGGAGCCCCAGGAGCCCTCATGATGCTTACAGAGTGAACTACAGGGGTCATTTGTCCCCTGGTGTCCTCTGCCCCAGCCCTCGGGTGGCAATGCCCGCACACAGACGTGGGTCCTTAGGTGAGCCTCCTCCCCACAACCACTTGCTTCTGGCAGATGTCACAGGGAGGGCACCCCTCCTTCATGCCTGTGCTTTGGTCTTGAAGCTGACGAGCTTGTCTCCCCTGCACCTGCTGGGTCCCCATCTCAGCGCCACACAGACCCAGGACAAAAGCTTCCCAGGGCTTTGACTAGTTGGCCTGGGTTTAGGCCTAACACTTGAGCTTTCCCTGGTGACCGTGGGCGTTCACGTGCGCCTACAGCATCAGTTTGGGAGAAGGTTGGGGGCCAGGATCTGAGACTGAACTGCCTGAATTTCAAGCCTCAGTCCTGCCTCCTACCAGCCTCGTGGCTGTGGGTAACGGGTTGAGCCTCCCCGCACCCCATCTCCTTGTCTGTAGGTGGGGATGTGTAATGGAGCCTGCTTGCCTCACTGGGCTTTTGCTGGGGGGAAGGAGACCAGCTGCTGGAATAGACAGCGTTCAGTGAGGTGAGCCCAGTTCCTGTCATAACCAATGGTAGCCTCAGAAAAAGGCCTGCACTCCCATGGTGACGGGGACAGAACATCTGGCTGAGATATTGTATTTGTGCATTGCTACGATGCAATGTCTAAGGGTAGGTACTTATAAAGAAAAGAGGTGTATTTAGCTCACAGTTTTGGAGGTTCAAGGGCATAGCAGTGCAATCAGCTCAGCTCTGTGAGTCCTCTTAGTGGATGGCACAATGGCAGGAGGGCATGTGGCAGTGGAGGATGGCACCATGGGACGGGAAGCCAGCAAGAGCTCTTTTGTAACAAGTTGCTCTTGCAAGAACTCAGGGCCTCGGGAGAGCCGCCTCATCCCTTCAAAGTGCCTGCCCCCACCTGGCCCCACACCACCTGCCGAAGCCACCACACCAAGGACCAAGCTCCTAGCACACAAACCCTTGGGGACAAACTCAAACCAAGTCCAAACCATATCACATTTCCTGTCGCCATTCTGCCAAGCAGCGATCCTGGACCTGGACACTGGAATCACTGCAATTTCATGGTCTTTATGAGCAGGTGGCACCTTCCAGGAGAGATGGACCTGACAGGCGTACCTGACAGGCGTGAGCCCCACTTTTGTCTCCCTTGGAACACCTTGTTGGCAGTCTGCTTGGCCCTTTGCCCACCTCAGGGTATAGCTCAGGAGTCAGCAAATGACCGTGCTTGGGCTGCATCAGCCCCACCCCCTGTTTCGTCAGTTTTACTGGAACATGGTTCATTTACATGTCGTTCGTTGCAGCTGTAGCCAGAAAACAGCAAACAGTTTCTGGCGTTGCAACAGAGAACCACAGGGCTTGGAAAGCTGAAATGTCTTTTTGGATCTTTACAGGGAAAATTGAGATGAAAGGGTCAAAGGTGAATGTGACTGGGCTAGCCCAGGAACCTGAGCACCAGGCCTGCCTCTTTGTGCCCCCGTGGTCCTGACTCTGGTTGCCAGGTCTGGATTGCATTTCCCCACCTAAGTCACACACATGTCCTCAAGTGCCTGCGCCTGGCTGTGGTGCTGCAAGCCACCCATGGAGAACCAGACCGAGACCTGCCCGCTGGGTGGTTGGAGCCCTGATATACACCATACGCAGCTGGGCGGCCTTGGTGGGGGCAAAGCCGCCTCGCCCCATTGATGATACCCGCTCAGTGGAAGCCATTACCTTACGGATCATGTCTCCTGACCACACTGTCTCCTCGCCTCCAGTCTGGCCCTGGCCAGGCCATCTCCACACTCGAGCTGGAGTGATCCGACAAGCTGCGCCCGGCTCCAGGGCCTCTGTGGCTCCCACGGCCTCAGGATAAAGACAGTGCTGCTGCACGTGACACGCGAGGCCCGTCCTGGTCTGGCCTGTGCTGGGCTCCAGCCTCAGGTCTCCCCACCTGCTCAGCACGGGACCCTCCCAGCCCTGCTATGCGGCCAGGGGCTCCTAGAGCATGCCCGGCAGCCCGTCCCTCCTTCACAGTCGACACACCATCATCTTGCATGGAACGCTCGCTCCTGTGTCCCCTTGGCAAAGCCCCAGATCTTCAGGTCCTCTATGTGACACCTCCATGTGGCATTCCTGATTGTCCAGGTGGACTTGGGCCCTCCTCTGTCCCTTAGTTTAGTCCTCACAAACCCTGGCTCACACCCATAAACACATCATACAACCAGCGAAGAGGTTTTGGACACCTTGGGAAGATAGACTAGACGAAGAAGTGTGAGGGGCGTCCCTTCTCCTCTGGTGTGGTTCCAGCACAGGAGACGAGTCCCCCTCTGGCGCCAGACTGCCTAGGTCAAGGTCTGCCTCTCCTGTTAATTAGCAATGACCTTGGGCCAGTAACTTAATCTCTCTGTGCCTCAGTTTCCTCATCTGTAAAACAATGGAGGTAGCAGTGCTATCTTCTGGCTTGATATGAACATCTAATGAGTCAGTACAAACCACCCAAATCTGAAATGCTCCAAGATCCAAAACTCCTCGAGCAATCATTAGGCTGTAAGTTGAAAATTCCACACCATGAAACCTTAGATCCTGCTCAAGGTGATTGAGCGTGTAAAATTACCTCCAGACCACGTGTATACATTGTATACAAAATATAAATTAATTTCATGTTTAAATTTGGGTTCCATGCCAGCCCTTTGGGAGGCTGAGACAGGAGAATTGCGAGTTCAAAGCCAGCCTCAGCAACAGCGAGGCGCTAAGCAACTCAGTGAGACCCTGTATCTACATAAAACACAAAATAGGGCTGGGGATGTGGCTCAGTGGTCGAGTGCCCCTGAGTTCAATCTCTAGTACCAAAAAAATTGGGGTTCCATCCCCAAATTATCTCATTATATGTGTGCAAATATTCCAAAATCTGAAAAATAAATTCCAAATCTGAAACATTCTGGTCTTAAGCATTTTGGGTAAGGGACACTCAATCCATATATCTATCATATGAAGACATAAATATATAATTTGTGTGTGTGTGTAGTATGTATCTTAGAAGAGTACCTGTGCACACAGAGTACACAGTGTACACAGCACTATAAATATATTGGCTAGTGTGTGTGTGCATGTTAGTGTGGTCCACGATAAGCACTATACAAAAGCCTCTAGTCTAGCTGGAATTCATTCCTATTTTTATTAAACAATTATTTAAATACATTATGATTTTCTTTCTTAAGTGTTGTTTTTCTCTGTCCTTCCCCAATGAGGACCTCCTGGAGGGCAGCACACCTATCTGGTTTACTTCTGCATTCCAGGCACAGGGAGCACGCTTTGTAGATGTTCCGGAGTAAATGAGAAGATGAGTGTTACACCCCAAAGCCAAACTACCTGAGTCTCCTCCCTGCTCCTCCCTGCTGCTCCCCTCCCCGCCTCTCCGAGCTTATAGGAGACGTTGGGGACTTTCTCGGGATATGGGGTCTCCGCCGTGAGAACACGTGATCTCAGGTCACGGTCAGCGAGAGGCAGGCAGGCACCAGGGACCTTCAAGCGAGAAATGGAGTCTCCAAACTGACTCTGAGGAAAATGGAAACTCCAGCTGACCTAAAAGATGTCTGTAATGAGAGAAAACCAATTTAAATGCAAATCGCCCATGGTGATGGAGAGAGGTTCCTTGCTGCAGAGGGAGGCCAGAAAACAAACGGGCCTGATCCCCGGGTCACTTGGCTGTTGGACAGAGAGCTGCTGCTGTATGCATTTAGGATTAAGTTCTAAACTAATGGCAAAGTGGCACATGAACTGCTAGCAGCATTCACTGGTGCCACATGGGTGTCCCCACTGGCACAGGTCTTCAGCCACTAACATTTATGGAGCCCTGGCAGGTGGCAGGTGCCATGTAGGGCAGACAATGAAAGAGGCACCATGCACAGGACCTGCCCTTGCTTGGCCCATGCCTGGGGGTGGTCCTGGGGTCCATTCTGGCCACAGTGAGAATGGACACCTTGTTGAGCACCTATTTTGGGCCAAGCCCAGCACTAAAATCCAGACATGGCAATAACCCACCAAGTTCCCTCAGCAACCCTGTGATGTGGAACTGTTTCCTGATTTCACAAACAAGGAAACCAAGGTTCCAGCAGGGTGAGACGCTTGCCCTGGTTACTGGGATTCCACCCAGACAGGCCTCCGGGAGGTGGCTCACAGCCTCCCAGGGACCTGGGAAGAGTTGCTGCAGAGAACCCCCCGGGCACTCTGCCCAAGCTGAGCTCTCCCTGGATGCAGGCCCCTGTCCAGGGCATCTTCTTCAGGGCAGAGGAGCCAAGGTCAGGATGTCGAGGGACAGTCTGCCACTGGTCGTCACCTGGGACAGCAACAAACAAAACTATTCAAGGAGTCCAGCCCAGTGGGCTGCTCTACCACTGACCGGCTCTGCAGGCTTGGGGTCTCTCTCCCTCTCTGAGCCTCATCTCCTTGGGAGATGAAAAGCCCCAAACCATTCCTAGCTCTGGAAGCGCATGGTTCTAGTCCTCCAGCTGCCCTCGAGAGTGGCCACTGCCCGCGAGGCACTCCTCCTCCCTGCCCTCTGCCTGCGTGGCCCTCTACCTGCTGGCCTATCTCTGTTGCAATGGAAACTAATCTCTTCCTGTAGTTTCTTGACTCAAGGAAGGTGCCATCTGCCACATTAAACCCAGGCCCTCTGCTGGCTCCTTCTCCAAAGGAGACTCAGATACAGGCTTCATCCGGTGGTTCCATGATGGAGCCGGCCAAACCAAACAGGGCACTTTGCTCTTGCCAGTTCTGCTAATCACTATCTGATGGGCCTGGAATCCTCACCACCCACCCAGCCAAATCTCCATGATGATGATAGGCGGGGCCTATGGGGGCTTTTCTGCTTCCGGCAGTTTGTAGATTCATTTACTCTCTAGTGCATCCCTGGGATAAAGGGCCTGATAATAATATTGGCCTACGTTAGAGATGCAGAAACTGAGAACAAAAGGCTTTTAAAAATTGCCAACAGTCACCCAGCCAGGGAACCACAGAGGCTGGATCTGAAGCAAGCAGACACGCCAGCCTGAGAGAAGCTGGCTTCCAGCTGAGCTCTCTGATGGCTCACATTATGCTGAGGCCGAACTCCTTTATTAAACACGCACACAAATAATCTGGCCCAAGCAGCTCGCTGTGTGCAGTGTGTAACTGTCCGTGCAGAGGAGCCAGCCATGGCATGGCCTTGGGGACCTGCTTCCCTAGCACTGATCTTCTAGGTCAAGCAGCAGGTCCCAAACAAGCAACAGAACAGACGCCATCCTTTTAGGCAACGACAGAGTGCAATGAGAACTGCGGAGGCTGGTCAGGGAGGCTCCTGGGTGGAGCCTTGGAGCTGAGCTGGGATTGCATGGGCTGCAGGGTTTCTTGTGGGCACGGTGGGCATCTGGGGTCTGACAGCCCTCTGCGTGGGGCTGTCCTGTGCATCGCAGGCTGTTTAGCAGCATCCCATGAGATGCCACAGCACCCGCAAACCCTGCTCCATCGTGGCAACCCAAAAATGTCTCCAAACATCACCAGGTTCCCCTGGGGCCAGATCACTCTGTGCCGAGAACCACTGAGTCCTGAGACCAGCGAGGCATACAGGTGGAGGGAGGAGTGGCCAGGCAGCCTGCGAGCTCAGTGCTGAGAAGCAGCAAGGGGACCAATTTGGCCAGCGAGGGAGGGCTCATCTGTCACTGCCACACACTCTTCAACCTCCCCACAGCTCTCAGCAGCCCTGATGGAGCCTCTGTTCCATGCCAGGCATGCAAAGGACACAGTGCACACTCCAAGGGGTGGTGTCGGGCTGGCTGTATGAGACACCCATGCGGCTGTCGGCACAGGGCCACCCAAGGTAGCAGAATATTAGGACAGAGGCAGGCAGAGAGGCACAAGGCCCTGGGGAAAGCAATTCCTGGGCTGCTCTTGGAAGGGTTGTGGGGGCATCTGAAGCCTTCAGTCACCTTGCCCTTCAGTCTCCATGCCCAGTCGCTCGGTTTTGGTGGAGTTTCTAACGATCGATCGTGTCCCTGGGGTTGGCATGAAACCCAAGGTTGGCCATCAGACTCTTGCTTCCTGGAATCAGAGCACTGGGCAGAGAAGCCCAAGGGCACTAAGAATCACTTTGTCTCATGGGAATGGAACAAAGGCTGTCTGCACTCCTAGGAAACCACCGCTCTTCCCACTTCCGAGGCCTGGCTTTTCCTTCTCCTACCCTTTCAAGGTACATCTGCTTAAGTCACCAGAGCAGGATTCTGCTGCGTGCAGTGCCACTTAAAATAGAATGAGCACAGTGGAGAGGCCCTAGCCCAGGGAGGCTTCCCACTCGCCGCCCTCACCGCTCTGTCCCGGGGACCTGTGTCCCTCTCCCCAGCTATGGTCAAGCGCCACTCCGAGGCCTAGCCTGTGTCTGTCTTCTCTGTACCCACACTGCCCCGCTCAGATTGGCTTCTCCTTTTTTGAGCTCGTCACAGTCTGTGATCAGAGTCCTTCCTGGAGATTGATTCCAGGCCCCTGGTAGACCCCCAATCCGAGTGTTTATGTCCCTTTCAGAAAACGGCACTCCCTCCTGCAGACTTTCCGTGGCCTCTGAATTACTTATGATCCTTTAATGCAGTGAAGGTGCTTTGGGACCAGCTGCTGTATTGTCTTAGGGACAAGAGACAAAAAGGAGTCTATACGTTTTCAGTGCAAATGCAATAGTTTAAAAATATTTTCACCCCAAGGGCAGTTGAATCCACAGCTGTGGAACCCTCAGACACAGAGGCTGACTCTGCACAGTTGCTTGCGGATTCATTTGTTCAACGTCATCCTCTCCCACTAGTGGGAGCCCCGTGCAGATAGAATGTAGGGTCCACTCTCACCCAGTGGTTGGCCAGCCATGCCAATGTGCCTTAGACTGGGCAGTTTCTGGGACCATAGACTTCTACCATTAAAACTGGGAAAGTCAGAAGCAACTGGAGATGGTGGCCACCTGCCTGTGTCTGGCAAATACAAAGCCATCAGGTACACATTTGCCTCAGACGCTCAAGGTGTTGACGGAAGCTCATGTGGAATGTAGGGCGACCCTGCACGCTCTTGATTCTACAATGTTCTCCATTCCTACTGGTGCCAGGCGACCTGTGGGCAGAGGCAGGGGATTCAAAGAGAAATCCTGGCAGCCAGGGCTCTTAGGGATGCAGGTTGGAACCAGGCTGCGCAGGGCCTTGGGGGGCAGGCTAGGAAGTGTGTGTGTGGGTGCACAGGCAAAGCAGATCCCCGCCAATTCAGGAGCAGGGAGGAGTCCTGGGAGCAGGAACGACCTGGGGACGTTCAGCGGGGCCTCTCCCAGGCTCTCAGGTGAAGGGCAACATGGGCAGGAGGGGTCCGCAGAGGCCACGGAAAGATGGGGGAACCTGGGGTCGGTGACTCCAGTGACTTTCTCCCTCAGTTCTGTGCTGGGTGGAGAGGGGGGCTTTGCATCTCCAGCACACCATTTGCTTTGATCAGCAGGCAGAAGAGCCGCCCCCAGGAGACGTGCACGTGTTGCTGGGTATGTGATGAGTCCATGTCTTTGCTCCGCCTGGAGATCCAGCACCCAGACTGTCCCACGGGGCTGTCTTGAGGGCTCCACCCTGCTCCACCAGCAGGTGAAAAAACCTCCACATACCTGAGTCCTGACCTCCAAGGCCAGGCATTAGGAGGCGGGGCCTTTGGGGGGTGATTAGGTCTCTAGGAAGGAGCCCTAAAGGATGGGATTGGAGCCCTCATGAAAGAGGCCCCAGAGCTCTCCCTTGTCCCTTCCACAGGTGAGATGCAGGAGTTACCTGTGAACCACAAGGTGAGCCCTGGCCAGACGCTGAGCCTGCCAGTGACCTTGGGCTTCCAGCTTCTGAACTGTGGGTAATACACGTCTGTGGCTATAAGCTACCCAGCTGGTGGTCTTCTGGGGCCTGGGATGTAGCTCCACAGTGCAGCACCTGCCTAGCCCGCTCGAGGGCCTGGCTTCAAACCCCGGCACTGCGGAGCAGCGGCAGGGAATGGGATTCTGACAGCAGCCAAATGGACGAAGACAGACCAAATGAACTTCTGGAAGATTTCTCACAGACTTCAGGGGCTGGAAATCCTCAGAGCAGTTCTCTGCCCTAGTTCCTTCATTTCAAAGCGGGGAAAGAATCTTCCTAAAAAGATCTAATAAGTGAGGAGCAGAGGCCAGCTCTTCTCCCCTTAACTCTTCTCATTAAAGAACCAAGTCATTAAGAGATGGGCCCTGTCCCCTGTGGGCACAAAAAGCTTCTAGAAAGTGAAAAGACAGAAAATGAAAACACTGAATCTTTGTGGTAAGGGAATTTTTTTCCTGTTTAAATTCTCTTTAAATCTTTCTTTTTACCCCAAGAAGAAAATCTCACTTTGATACTGATAAGGTCTTTAACATCTTGTAAAATGTTGGCACCTCTCCAAATCTCCCCTTTAAAATGGAAATCAAACAGTCTCTCATGGAAAACTCTAGTCCTCTAGAATTTAATAAAATCATTTTCTTTTTCTTCTTTCTTTCTTTCTTTCTTCTTCCTCTTCCCCTTTCTCCTCCTCCTCCTCTTCCTCCTCCTCCTCCTTCTTCGTGGTACCAGAGAGAAGTCAGGGTCACTTAAGCACTAAGCCATATCTCCCTCTCGAACTTTTTTATATTTTTTATTTGGAGACAATAAGTCTCTAAATAAGCAATAAGTTGCTTAGGGCCTCGCTAAGCTAAGTTGTTGAGGCTGGCTTTGAACTTATGATCCTCCTACCTCAGCCTCCTGAGCCTCTGGGATTATAGGCGTGCATCACCAACCCTGGCTTTGTTTTATTTCCATGGTATTTCTTTTTCTGGGTAGCTTCTATTTGTGGTAGGTGATATTGCCTTTCCATTTAGGGTAGGGAATAAGTTTCCCTTCTGAAGAAATGTATTTTAAGTTCTGAGACAAGTTAAAGAAAAAGAAGGACAAGACTAGACCACATGGTCTGTAGTTATAGCAAAATCCTTGGTGGTCCTGCAATAACTGAAGTTTGAAAACAGGGGCAGAGGTCAGAGGCAGTGACCCCAGGGCTGCTCACCAGAGCAGGCTCCATTCATGCCATTAAGCAAATGTCAGGCCTGAACTAGGAAAGCTGGTTTCTTAACTGCATCAGAAACAGACACTGGAAGATGATAGGAACTTCTTCATGTGACCTTGAACTTCAAGAAAACCCCTGAGATGAGAGAAAGCAGATCTATTGCCAAATTTGGCGAAGCACTCTGCTTCTTGGAAGGGTACCTCCTCTCTAAACAAAATGATGTCCAGCACACTTCTTCGTATCTCCCATGAATAACCACCATGCTGTCAGCTTTCGATCACTGTGACAGAATGACTGAGATAATCAATTTGTAAAGAAGAAAGGTTTATTTTGGCTCATGGTTTCAGTCCATGGCTTGTAGGCCCTGTTTCCTGGGGCCTGTGGCGAGGCAGGGCATCATGATGGGAGCAAGTGGCAAAAGAAGCTGAGCACCTCATGGCAGCCAGGAGGCAGAGCGACAGGAGGGGCAGGGTCCCAACGTCCTCTTCAAGCATGCACCCAGTGACCTAACTTCCTACCACTACCCACCCTCCTAAAGATTCCCCCACCTCCCAGTAGCATCTTGGCAGTAATGGGGGAGAGGGCAGCAGCAGCAGGTCCCACTTATCTGTGTCTGTTGAGCTCTTCATGCACCCCCTGAATCCCTGCAATGACCCTACACAAGTCACATACCCCTTATCTGAAATGCCTGGGGACTTTTTCAGATTTTGGAATAACTGCATACACACAATAAAATATCTTGGGGACATAACTTGTCTAAACATAAATTCATTTGTTTTATATAAACCTTAAACATGTAATCTAAAGGTAAGTTTACAAAACAGTTTTAAAATGTTTTTGTGCATGAGACAAGGTTTGTGTACGTGGAACCATCACAAGCCAGGCGTGGAATTTTCCACCTGAGGCGTCATGTCAGTGCTCAGAAAGTTTTGGATTTTGGAGCATTTTGGATTTTGGATTCGCAGATTAGGGTTGCTCACCCTGTAATGCTGATGCAATTAATCCCTAAGACTTAAGGAGCATGTCCCCTGCACCAAGACCTTGTCAAAACACGTCTTCATTTGTTTAGTCCTAACAAAAACCACTGTCTTCAGGTGACCAGCGTTACTGCTCCTACCTTCCAGATTAGAAAGCTGAGGTAGAAAGAGGCTTAGGAGGCCACGGTGGGTGGTAAGGCACAGAGGCCAGTCAAGCCCAAGACCCTGGGGGACCTGAGCAGACTATCACCCTGTCTGGAGATGAGTGTGCACACTCCTATTCTACAGAGGACACACAGCTGCCAGATTCTCAGCAGAGCCACTGACATTTCCCCAATTGCATTAATCTGACAAATATTTCTCGAGCATCCTCCATGGGCAGGGACTCTCTGCTTCTCATCCCAACCATGAGCAGCAGGGAGCCGCAGGCCCATCCCTGGCCTCCCCAGACAGGGACCACCAGCCTACAGACTTCTCGGCAGGGCCTCAGGGGCCTGGGCAAGTGGACAGGAGGAGCTATGAGCCTGGCCGGGTGGCAAAGTCGGGAAACTTGGGTCAAGACTGTGGAAACTCCTCTCGGGTCCCAGCTCAGCTGCTTTCTGCCCAAGCTTCTCCGCATCCACCTACCCCGACTTCTTCACCAGAGGAGGAGTAGAGAAGGCGGAGGCTGGGAAGGGAGATGCCGTGTGACGCAGGAGTGAGTCTTGTGTCCTGCCGCATGGCGGGACTGGGCCGCAGCTGCTCACCCTGCGCTTCAGTAACCAGGGTCCGAGGGTTCCCAGCACTGAGAAAGTCTTTCAGGAGATGGAAATGCTCTCTGGTGTATTTTAGTTTTTAAGCAGAAATGATTATTTGTTCACTTCTAATGACAGAAATTTGGGGGTTCCAGAAGAGCACACGGAAAGAAAACTTGTTGCCTCCCTGACCCTACCGGGCAGTCCCTCCTGCATGTGGACATGCAATCACCCCTCACCTACAATCCCAGGGCTCCCTGTGGCACCAGGCACAGAAACAAGTCCCTAGAAGCACCTCGCTGGGCCTCCTGTCTCTGCCATCAAGGACGCTCCACTGGCCATGCCGGCTTCCCATCTTCTCTCCGCACCTGCTGGCTGTTTCTTTCCATGTTCTCTTTTCTGTCCCCAGCACCCTAAACTCGCTCCCCACAGCCTCATCTGTTTCTGAAATGCTCTTCCCCAGACCTCCATCCAGGGCTGGGTTTTTCAGCATGCAGGTCACAGTCAAATGTCACCTCCTTGGACGACCCCTCCCTTACCGCTCACTAGACAGGTCCATCTTATGTGGTCTCCCTCCTGGTGTCGTACCAGCCTGGGGATCTCCCTGTCGAGTCCTGAGTTCATGTGTCCATTGCCTGATGCCCCCCAGATAACACCCTGAACCTCCTCCCCCAGCCCCAGGGTCCATGATAGCGCCTGGCACACCGACATCTTCCTTAAATATTTTATAAGTGAATGACCTGTGTTTGTGTATTTATAAGCTCAGAATCCTACTGTGTTTAATGTTTGTGGCTTGATTTTTTAACTTTCTGTGCCGGGATCACGTTGTCCTCCAGTGGCAGGGTGACATTCCCTGTGGACACATCACCGTGTTTACCGAAGCTGGTTCTTGGCTGGGTGGGCTCTTGGGATCCCCATGTCCATGGGTCAATGCAACGCCCTGCAGCCACCTCCTCACCCACACACAGCTTCGCTCCTCTCCGTGACCATCTCCTTGGGGTTCATTCTTAGCCGTGGAACTGTGGGTCCAAGAGTTGCGTAGATTTGTCTCTCTTGACCTGCTCAGAGGTCACACCGTGTTGGAGGTCACACCGTGCTGGAGGTCACAACGTGCTGGAGTTTGCTTTTGACCTATGGCTGGTGGCCTTGTGGAGCCTTCCGGGGGCCCCAGGTGTCTTCGTCTCCTCTTCCCAGGGGGATGCTGCCTTGCCATCTCACTCTGCAGGCATCCCTTCCCTTTGCAATAGATGGACTTCAGCACTTGGGCAGGGACCATGCCTGGCAGGCAGGAATCCTCCCTGCGCTGAGGGACAGAGGCCAGCAGTCACTTCTGCAGGCAGGAGGGCTCGTCCCTGGGGAACCCAGCAGCAGCCTGACCCACCAGCCCAGCTCCCAGGCTTAGCCAGCTGGCCCCTGTGGAATGCTATGCTACCTGCCCAAGTCCTCTGAGCCTTCACTCTGTCCTGGCTCCCTGTCGCTTCGCACTCTGGGGAGCCCCTTTGATGGTCCATCCCTCGGGGTCCCTCCAGCCCATACCTGCTGGCCAGCCTTTCTCTGGACCTAGTCCTCTGCCCTCCTGTACTGCCATGTTCCACTAGCATGGTTACGGTCCAGTCTCCACAGGCATCACAGTGTGTCACAGTCAGGACCTCTGGGAGAGTCAGGGCCCCAGTGGAGCTTCCATCTGCCACCTGCCATCTCTGCATTTGGGAGTCTCAGTTTCCCTCTATAAAATGGGGACTGTTCTGTTACTGACCTGAGACCGTGGCTCTGAGAATTCAGGCACGCCAGGTACTGAGCATCGCGCCTGGCACAGAACTGGTAACCATGACGTTGGAATATTTACCTTGGTTTTGTTTTTCTGTGGACGGTAGGAGCAGGTGCTGTATAAGCACCACTGTGTGTGGATTCACCCTCACTACCCAGAACTGGGGACAGGCAGATCTAGCACCCCCAGATCTAAGGCGGGACAGAGAAGCTCTCTCTCCTGGGGAGAGCCTTACTAAGAGTGGCATTCAGAGTTCCCTAGAGAGTGAAGACATTCCTTTTACCCCTCACCAACCCTACAGAGGGCTAATTATGTCCTAGGCTAATAAAATCACCATTTGTCAATCATCTCCTGTGCTCCAGATCCATGCAAGGGGCTTTTGAGAAACATGAACTCATTTAAACCCTCACACTATCTTAATAAGACAAGGATTCTTATCACTGAAGAGAAAACGGGTCAGGAAGTTGAAGGAATCTGCCCCAGGGCATGGGGCCAGGGACAGAAGCAAGAGGCCAGCCTCCAACAGAGGCCCTGAAATAAACCGGAACAACAAGCACGCACACATTTTTTTAAACAGGCTGCTTCTTTACCACCTCATTTACAGACACACTCCAGTGTATTCAGTTGGCACTTAAAAGAAGTTGAATTGAATTCTCATCCCAGGGTGGTTTGTTAGAGATCTGGACCATCTAAGGCGGCCGAGGGACAGCTTCTATTTCCGGTACCCTCTGCAATCTCCAGGGAGATTTCTCCCCGCCCCCTGCTCTGGTGACACGGTGTGGTTTTTCTCGGGCCTATGACTCAGCACAGCTCCAGATGGCTTCCTGCATTTCCAGCCTCACGGCTGGCTCACCAAGTCCCTGGTACAGTGAACTAAGAGTCAGACCCCTGCCCGGCCTCCCCTATGAGACCGCGTCACACCCCCGCCCCCATGTCAAGGAGACCCTCACACAGGTCCCAGCGCATCCTTGACTCTTTACCGATGAGATCCAGGTGTGAGCATGCCCCAGGGTCAGTGAAAAGGCCAGTTCCTCTTGATCTGGTGACCTCAACAGCATACCCTCTCAGCCTCGACGACCCAATGGTGCTAACCTCGCCCATCTCTGAGGGTGGCAGTTAGTGCTACCAGAGAAAACACAGAACGCCCTGGTAAATTTGAGTTTATGATAATTGACCAAATTTTTTCCCCATTAGTATGTACCAAATATTGCATTCAAATTTAACTGCGTGCCCTGAACATTATTTGCTATGTCAGTGCTACTCGGGGTGGAGACTGAGGAAACACAGGCCAAGTGCTTTGCAGCCCATCAGGAGCTGGGCGCGTAGGAGGATCTTTGTCCTGAGATGTGCACCTCTGCCATGGCAACCAGTGTCGTCAGGACACTGACCAGAGTCCCGGGCAGGGGAAGGAGAAGGCGGATCTTGGCCTGCAGAGTGGGGAACCTGCTCTTGTGGGTTAGTTGACTATACTGGGGGCACCTTACCTCTCAGCCTTTGATGCTTCCACATTTAACCCCCCGAAATACTTGAATAAGAAAAATCAGGACAACAGACTTCCCACACTGTGCTTGCTGCTGATCGCGGGGCTCATGCCAGGACCAAATCTCCTTGTGACTTCAAGGCTAAGAAGCAAACCAGAGGGTGGCTGACACCTGCGCTGCGGAGTGAATGGTGTGTGCGCACGGCATGTAGCTCCAAGATGTTCTAGAGAAAAACAAAAGGAAACAGCCAGCACACTATATATAGCCTCCATGTTTGTTTTGGATCTGAAGTGTCTCCTCCTACTAGGAATCTGAATTCTGCAAGGGGAGGGATTTTGTCTGATCTGTTCTCCAGAACTCAGAATAGCTCCCGGCCCCGGACGGGTGGAACATTTGATGAAGTGAATCAGTTTAACTAGCCACCTTAAACAAAAATAAATGCATTCAAAATCTATTAGAAAGGACCCTTTCTGGAATTGATCAACTTCCCCTCCTTCTGAGCAATTTATACCCCCTCCCAACAGGATCTCCAACATCCAAGGACTAGGGCTCAGGCCTGGGTTGCTTGGTCTGCAAGTTTTTGATCTTCAGTAGATTTCGTCATTGGCTTCTGTATTAGTCTGCTTTCTGTTGTTATAATAAAATCCCTGAGACTGGAACACTTATAAAGAAAAGAGGTTTGTTTAGCTCGTGGTTTTGGAGGCTGAAAGTCCAAATGGCATGGTACTGCCTTGGAACCCCCTTCCCTGCCTCACCTTACGGTGGATGGCATCACAATGGCACACAATAGGTCGTCAGGGCACTAACCAGAGTCACAGCAGGTGCTTCATAAATATTTGTCAGATGAATGAACAAATGACAATTGGATTGTATCACTCACCCATTCCAGGAGGAACTCCAGACCCTGCGGATGGTGTTACAGCCCTGCCACCAGCTCACCCCAGCGTCTGAGGCTTTGCACGGCTGGGTCCTCGTGGCCATCGCTGCGTGCCTACCGGGTGCTCTTACAGGTGTCACAGTCCCCTTTATGCCTGAGGAACATGCTCTAAAACCCCCACGGATGTCTGAAACTGTGGATGGTACTGAACCCTGTTTTTTGTTGTTGTTCTAAACATACCTATTTATATCAAGTTTAACTTACAATTTATGTACAGTCAGAGATTAACACTAATTAATAATAAAATAGAACAACTATGATAAACCATAATAAAAGTTATTTTAAAATTACAAATTGCCTGCTTCTAGAATTTCCCATGTGACATTTTCAGCACATAGTTGACCAATGGTAAATAAACCTGAAGAATGTGAAACTGTGGATAAGGAGGCAGTTCTGTCTTGGGGGTAATGAACCAGAGAAACAGTCTCCATCTCCTTGGGGTGGATGGGTCTCCGTCAGAGGAGATGCAAGGAATCGGGAGGATGCCTCAGTGTCTTGGTAGCAAACTCCTATTCATCCGTCAAGGCCCAGTTTCAATGTCACCCCCTTTGCTTCGGGAATCCATTTCTAGGGCCTGGGCCAGGTGAGTGCACCTTGAGCTCCCAGGATGCTGGGCCTCAGGCTGCAACAGAACTCTGCGGTCCTGTGTGTTCCTCCCCGATTCTGAGCCCGAAGTACCGGGAGCCGTCTCCTCATCTCTGTACCTGCACCGTCCGGTATGATCAGCACATGGAAGCTCTTTGGCCTCGGTGGCCAGCTCCCTTCTGCCCAGCCCCTCTCCCCTGCTGCCCTGGTCCGCCCCTCACCCCCAACTCCCTGGGTACTTCCTCATCTCCTTCTGAATTAACCCTTCCTCCTCCAGGGGACCCGTCCTGGGCTGACGGGCACGGCTGAGATGAAAGCCCCGAGTGAGGCTCTTCCCTTCATTCCTCTAGCTAAGCCCCCCCCCCCGTCTTGCATCGTCACCAGGCCAGACTCCCCCGCCCCCACCCTGCCTTCCATTCCTGGGCACCCAGATTGGCTGTTCCTCCCCAGCTCCTCCTGATGGAGAAGTGCCACTCTGTGCCCATGCTGCGTCCCCACTGTGGCTTCTCCTGTGCTCCTTCTCTTACTCCCAAGGGCAGTGCAGCGCCCACGGTGCCCCGTGCTTCCACGGCCACTGCCTGGTCCCAGGGCGGCTCAGGAACACCGGTCAGCAACGAGGCTGTGCCCACTGCCTGTCATCCTGCCAGCGCTCAGCCTGGAGTCGCACGCTATGGAGCCACGGAGGGGAGTGGCTTTGGGCAGCTGCGGTCAGGCGAGGGGTAGGAAGGCGTGGCCACCTTCCCTGGTACCAGCACCTTGATGTGCCTCTGGGGAACCATCTCCTCTTCCCTCCACCTGGCTTGAGTGGGACTGAGCGCGGTTTCCTGTGCTGAGGCAGCCCAACAGCCTACGTCCCTGATTCCGAGATGCTCGGAGACGGGCATGTGGGCAAGGCTACCCAGGAGATAGCCACTAAGTCGAAGATGAGCGTGCAAACTGGGAAAGAGGGAAGGCAGAGGGGGCAGGAGGAAAAGGACAACTCGAAATGGGAGTTGGTCCCCCAGAAACTGGGTATGCTCAAGTCTCTGTGCTCCAAGGGACCACAGTGCTCCCACCTCAAACTCTGCAGTTGCTACGGGAGAAAACAGCACCAGGCCTCACTGGGGGCAGTTCCTAGAATTAGATGAGGTCCTCCAAATCAGCGAGCTGTCCTCAAAAGGAATGTGCTTTAGAATCAGATGATCTGAGCTTGAATCTCAGCTCTGCTGCTCACGTTCAATTCTGTCTCTTTGACCTTTGGTCTCTTCGTCAGTAAGACGTGAATACTGACTGGCAAGGTCACCATAAAAACACCAAGCACACACCAGCAGCAGCTGGTCCACTATAGTCCTATTCTGTGTCACTGTGACTTGCTAACCTAGTACAGTAATCCAGGCTACGAGATGCCAAGGCGGTGGAGGGGTTTGATCTGGGCCACGGAGAGTGAAAGCAGAGTCAGTGTTCTCCAGGTAGTGTTGGGTGGAGATTGTGTGCTTACAAACGACAGAAACTTGACTTTAAATGTGCTTAAGAAGAAAATGTAGGCCATGGGGCTGAGAAGTTCTGAGGTGCAAGGCTGCCAGGCTGGGTCCCGCCCCATTTATAGTTGTTCTAATTAGTTATTCACTACACATGATATAAATGGAGTATAACTTCTCATTCTTCTGGTTGTACATGATGCAGAACCACATCGGTCATGTAGTCATACATGTACATAGGGTAATAATGTCTGGGTCATTCTCCTGTCCTTTTACCCCTATGCCCCCTCCCCTCTCTTCACTCCCCTCTGCCTAATCCAAAGTAACTCTTCTTTCCCTTAGCCCCACCCCTAATTGTGAATTAACATCTGTGTATCAGAGAGAACATTCAGCCTTTGGTTTTGGGGGATTGGCTTGTCTCACTTAGCACGATGGTCTCTAGCTCCATCCATTTACCTGCAAATGCCACAATTTCATTCTTCTTTAAGGCTGAGTAATATTCCATTGTATACATGGACCACATTTTCTTTATCCATTCACCTGTTGAAGGGCACCTAGGTTGGTTCCACAGTTTGGCTAGTGTGAGTTGACCTGCTATATGGAAGTAGAAAAAGCAATCTTGTCCCCCTCTCCATGCTGCCTCCTGGTAGGGTGGCCTCACTCTCAGGCAGCCACTAGCCCATGGAGGCCCAGAGACTCCAGGCTGACGTGTTCAGGGAACACTGCCTGTAGCAAGTGAGATGACTTCTTTCCCTACTTTTCTGACAAGAGCCTTGGACCAGAGTCTTCACTGGCTCCATTTCAGCATGTTCCCACCCTGGAGCCACCCAAGCCAGGAGCGAATGATCTGACTGGCCAAGCCCACCCCGTGCTGAGGAAGAAGAGGACCCAACAGCCCGCAGGCACACAGGCTGGAGTGGGAAGGGGGTCTCCGAGGAAAACTGGGGTGCTGTCACTCAAAGAGAGGTATGCCGTCGGGCAGAGACTGACAGGTGTGCCTACGGAAGGGCGGCAGGCCGCCCAGGAGGTCTCAGCTGTGGAAGGCCAGGAGACTCACATGCCAGCGAAGCAGACAGTGTGCGCTCACAGCCCGACTTTGCTCCCCAGCAGGCCTGACATGACTCAGCAGCACAGCTGCACAGCCTGGCACGTGACCTTTCCCGTCGGCCAGCGTGGTGCGTCCCTGGGACTGACCTCTGCTCCTGCTCACAAATGCTGCCAGACTGGGCCTTGGTCCAGGAGCAGGCAGGGGTGCCTGGTCCCCTCACAGGAGGTCCCCCTTCCCTCCTCGGCTTCACCCTGGGCAGCGTCTGGCAGTTCTTGAAAGGTCAAATGTGAGCTTGCACTTGAGGGGGTGGCACTTTCCCCAGCCCCACCCAAGCAGGGGAAAGACGAGAACAGCCTGACCGAGTCCCCAGAGAGCCTGGCCCCGAGCCTGGGCACCCCAGGGGTGCATGGGTCACGGCAGCTACTGAGGCTATCCTCCCTGGACGAGAGGACAGCCAGGAGGGCAATGATCTGAGAACACTTTTGAGGAGAAGATGCCCCTGGCACCTCCTGCTCCCAGTTCTGAGCTCCACATTGGAACGGGGAGGTGAACAAAACCCAATCCCTGCACGCATTAGTGGGGGGCTGGTTTAGGCGACAGGTATCGACTGGCCCCTGGGAGCCAGAATCCTTTCACAGGAGGAAGCTCGGGGACCTTGGGGAGTAGAGAGGAAGCATAGAGGGTGCAGCCTGGGGACAAGTGGGAGGTCCAGGGAGGGGACTGGGGACTGAGCTGGCCTTTGAAGGAGAAGGAGCAGGCAGGGGAGAGGGCAGGCAAAGAGCTCCCCAGCAGGAGCAAGGAAGGAGCACGGCAGTTGCTTAGTGAGCCAGAAGCAGGACCAGGCCCGCCTGGAGAGGGGATGCAAGAGGTGACTAAAGTGACAGACGGGACCAGTATTTACAAATTCTTAATAGGAGAGCATCAAGGTCTGACAGAGCCCTCTGGTCCAGCTCATTTCTTCCGAAACAATTAAGCTTGTGTGGAGTAAACTTATGTGATTCCCTCTGTAGAGAATCATCTCAGGGAAGACTGGGGGCCTTCTGGAAAGGTGACGGAAGCCTGACTTTTTGGGAAACCACATTCTAATATTTCCTGCATAGCTACCTTCTGCACCCTAAATCAATCCTTTTTGAGAAGTCAAGTCAGTAGTGGAGGCTGGGACTGTAGCAGTAGCCCCGGGGAGAGACGCGCAGCTTCTGCATAACCAGGCTGATTGGGTAAAGTGGCCAAACAGATGCTCAGCCAGGAAAGCCTGCAGGGGCTGAAAGGGGTCCCCAAGTTAGGGAAAAACATTTTTCTTTGTCCCATTCTTCTGTCAATTCAAATGTTAACTTACTGTTTTGGAGCAAGCGAGAGCCCTTTAGTCATAGATTCCTCTCTAGGTGACCTCAGCCAGAGTTTTGTCAGTCTGTCAGTCTGCTTTTCCCCAGCTGACCCTCTATCCAGGAGGAGAGGCACCCGTGCTAGGAGGTGCTCATGCCATCCTCCAGTCCCTCCGCCACTAAGGCTCCTCCCCCTATGGGGCTGGATAGAGGCCCTACATTGCGATGGGCACTGTGGACAGCAGTTCCCACTGGACAGCAGCAGAAACCCCATGTCTAAGGATTCTGATGGTTTACATCAAGCCAGCACAGTTAGGTCAGCTCTGCTGCATCTCCAGCTTGACCACAGGCTTCCCGAAGGCCTGGGAGGCTCCCACACTAGCGCATGGCAGGTATTTTTTCCACTTCCCCAGCTTCCTGCTCTGTGAGGCTCCAGGCAGGTATCTAGACACCTGGCCCACACACCTGAGCTCTGCCCACATGCCCCCAAAGCAGTTGCCTGTTGGTCAGCCCTTGGCCCAGGGAGCACCCACTCTCCACGTGGTCCGTCCTGGGTCTTGAAGTAGGCCCAGGCATTTAGATGGGGAATTCTGGAGTCCAGGAGCCCGGGGAGTGTGGGGTCCGCCTGGGCACATTTCTTCGCTCCCCGACTCCTCACTAGTGCGATGCAGTGGGTCCGAGCCTCTGAAATGCAGGGCCCAGGGCAGGACCCCTCTTGCCCTGGTCACAGTGCTTTCTGGGGAGTCCAGAAAGGTCAGGTCCTGACCTTCCAAGTTAGATATGAAGAAAATCCTCAAACATCTCTGGACCCTGTTCTTCCCTAGACTCTAATGATTTAGTTTCTGAGCTTCCTCTGGCTCTGGCCCAGGCTCCTAAATCTGGGCATCAGCTTCTCTGGGCCTCCCTATCTGGTGCCAGCACCTCCAGGGACATGGTGACCCTAAGAATTTAACTCTTAGATTCTCTAAACGGAAGACCTGGAACTGAGGAACAAAGACGCTCACGAACACCTTTCATTTCTTTCATCCATGACCTGGGATCATAAAAGCAAGGACGTCTTGACCAGGCCCAGCTACACGGTTCCGGGTGCCCCAGGCAGGCCAGCTGTCCCTGCTTCCCTCAGGCTGGGTCCGCAGTCAGAATCTTTAAAGAAAGTAAGTGAGTTGGGAAATTGCAGAGGACAGAGGGTTCCTGACCTTGTATAAAGAAGAGTTGGCATGAGCCTATGAGCTCTGTAGGGCTTGGGGGGGACAGACAAGACCTGTGGACAGGAGCTGCCCTGGAACCGAGGGAGGACACCATACCCATTACTGAGTCTTACCAGGTGCCATGGCGTGAGCCCAGTTTTTACCTCCATTTTCTCAGTAATTGAAGGATTCTGTAGACCAGTGAAATCTCCTTTCCAAAGCCCCCAGTTTTGGAACCTGACATAGTGCTTCTCACTTTACTTTCCAAGGAAGGACTTTTGAAAAATAGATATCCATTCAATTGTTCATTGGGTTGACAAATATTTATCGAGGGCCTCCTCGTGCCGGGCCTTCTTTCAGACCCTGGACACAGCTGTGAGCATAACCAACACAACCCAGCCCTCCTGGGAGGCCCAGACCAGGGGCCCAACAAGAAACAATAGGTCAGAGAGAGAGAGACAGGAGAAAAGGCAGGTCAAGGGAAGGGACAGGGCGCACGGCCTGGCTGGAGGCTCATGATTTCCCAGAAGAGGGTCAGGGGTGGTCTCCCCGAGGGGCTATCTGAATGAAGTCTGGGAGGGTCTGGGAGGGGGTGGGCAGAGCCCTGCAGAGGGAAGAACAAGCAGGAGGCCCTGGGCCCTGCCAACCACGAGAAATAAAAACAGGAGCCGGGCACGGTGGCGCAAGCCCGTAATCCCAGCACTTAGGGAGGCTGAGACAGGAGGATCGCGAGTTCAAAGCCAGCCTCAGCAATGGTGAGGCCCTAAGCAACTCAGTGAGACCCTGTCTCTACATAAAACACAAACTAGGGCTGGGGATGTGGCTCAGTGGTCGAGTGCCCCTGAGTTCAATCTCCAGTACCAAAAAAAAAAACAAAACAGGAAAAACAAAGTCAGAAAAATATTCACAGAGTAAAGGCCAGTCCTTCTCAAGGGAGGGAGCTGGTGGTCTCATGCTGAGGTGAGTGCAGGTGGTCGTCCTCTGCACCCACAGGGTTCCAGGACAGAGGTGTGTCCCCTGCACACCCAGATCTGTGGCTGTCAAGCCCTGACGTACAACGGCATGATATCTGCCTGTACCTATGGTCACCCTCTTGCACGGTTCAGATCACGTCTCGATCACGTCTCCTACCCAAGCAATGTAAATGGCGTGCAAATAGCTGTGCGCCACTCTTAGGGAACAGACAGATAAGATGTCCTTCCTTGCTTGGTACAGAGGCCATTTTTGCTTTTTTCTATGGTTTTTGAATGTACGGATGCAGGACCAGCAGGCACAGAGGGCCCAATGGGCCACGTGTGTGTGTGTGCGTGTGCATGTGTGCGTGCGTGTGTGTGTGCGCACGTGTGTGTACACGTGTGTGTACACGCGCACACGCTGTCATTATTTTAAACTGTACAAGGGTAGGAGCTCGCCCTGAGCCCGTTTTTGTCTGCAGGTGACACATGGCAATTTATTGTTAGTGCCATCTACAGATGGAGAGTCTGAGCCTCACAGGGGGATGGGGGCACCTTGCCCATGGTCACAGGCTCAAGGCCAGGGTTTGGTTAGTCCAGCAAGGCCTTGGCCCTCGCCCACTGGCCACACTGGCCGGCTGCCGCCACGCCTCCTGCCCCAGCCCAGGCTCCCCAAGTACTAAGAGGACCGTGCTCTGGCCCAGCCTGGGGTCCCTCCTCCTTTTCTTCCCCATTCTGCAGGCTCAGGAGGTCAGGGCCATGGAGAGCAACTGGACGGGCAGGAAGTGGGAGGTCCCTGGTGCCAGGCCTGCGAGGGCCTTTGTGTTGGCACTGACCCACTCAGGAAGCCCAATGTCGCTGCCCGGGTGTGGCCTGGAAGGCAGCGCTGCATCTTGCCGGTTCATGCCAGTGAGCGCCTCAGAGCCTCCTGCCCTGTGCCCAGCTCTGCCGCCTTGGCAAGGCTCTGCCACAGGGCACCACGCCGAAAGGCAGGCAAGCCCTCGCCCACTCACTCACACCTCCTCCAGCGAAGCTGGCCAAGCCTCTTGCACTCCAGGGAGCACTGCGTGGGGGTCTCTTACGTGCCCAGGGCTGCGTGTGGCCTCTGCATTCTTATTTCAAAAGGCATTAAATCAGAGAATGATATAGGAAGAGAGTTTTGGGGTGGATTTGTTCAGATTGGAGGAGACCATGGAGGTTTGAGAGAAGGTGGATCTGAGTGAGGCCTTGCAGCATTTGGGACCCAGGCAGATCACCTGGGCAGAGGCTGTGCAGCCAGACAGAGAGGGTGTGCGTGATCCAAGAGATGACCCTCTGGAATGGAAGGAGAATGGAAAATCTCTTCCCATCTGGTCTCGGAGTGGCCTTGAGCCACTCTGACTCTCAGTTGTCATCCTGCAAACCAAGCATAATGATCTTCTTGCTTGTCTTACTGGGAATTTTCAGAGGTCAAAGGGACAATGGAGACTGCAGAGAGAGGTCACCTGCCTCCTTTAGTTTAGGGCCTCTCCCTTACGTTCCCACAGTCCCCAGTTCAGCCTCAGTCCTGGAGGGTGTGCAGGACCCTGGCTTTGACGGTCTCCTCAGGGCTGGCCTTTGGCCACGCCTCACCTGGCCCCGCATACCTATGGTGGTCAAGGCGTGTCCTGCTCGCTGGCATTCCTGGGCCCCCGTGGTGCACGAGGAGACGGTCAGAGCACTGGCCATGGAGTGTTCCTGCCCCTCGTGCTCAGGCACATATTGCCTGTGACCCCCTGCAGGGGGGGTCTCAGTTCCACTTCTGCTCCCCTCGGCAAATGGAGGGGCAACAGGCTGTTGAGGGATGTCAGGCGCCCACAGTCGGGGAAGAGCTGCTTCCAGACTCCATGAAGGGCTGTCGCTGATCCAGCCAGGGCCTTCACACCTGCAGGAACTCCAGGGGCAGGAAGGAGACTGCCGTTCCAACCCTCAAGACTGAGGGGCCCGGTGGGCCACTGGTGGGAGCTATCACTGACATCCTCCAAGTGCCCAGCATAGCACTGAGTGCCTTGTTATTGGCAAAATATTTAAAAGTTTCTAAC